>BQNB010024615.1:3470-60511 GCA_026074375.1 Tanacetum coccineum
GTGCTATTGACCCAATAATGTAACGCCTTTGGATATTCAACATTCCGCTGCATACTCAGATTTGAGGGTGTTACAAAAAAGAACCTTATGATGCTTATCACATATTTGTGATATTGAGAAAAGATTAAAATGCCCAAGTTCTTTTACAAAAGATACACTATCAAAATCTAAATTACCAACTCTTATCCTGTCTTTATCAGTTATGTAGCCTTTGCTACCTCCAAAGATAACAGATCCTCCTTTACATTCTTCAAAATCATCCAGTTGTTTCTCGTAGGGACTCAGGTGTTTTCAGGCTCCGGTCTGCCTTGTGGTCCTTTAGCATTTACAGTTCGAACAAAATTGGATCCACTATTATAATTGGAGTTTGGTCTTGTGTGCCTCCAATTATAACCTGCTGAGGTCTTAACAGCAGTGCCCCAATTTCCCTTTACAGCATAAGAGTAAGTCATTTTTGCTGTATTTCTAACAATGGGTCTTCTCACAGGTGAATGTGATTTTGAAAAATTACTTCTTTTATTAAACTTATTCACCTAGGGTCTTACAGGACTAAAACTGTTTGAGTTACTGGTATGTATTGGTTGTTTAGCTTTAACAAGATTAATATTAAAACTACCAGTATTAACATTAGACCTGACAGAATTAACATTTTGCCTAACAGAATTAACATTTTTCCTAACAGCAATGAGTTGTACTGGTCTAGGTACAAAGTGATTAGCATGATTAACCCTGTTTGCATTGTTTCATACTGGTTTGGCCACCCCATTACCAGTATTAAAAACCCTTTGATTCTTCAGCTCAGCCTCTCTTGCCATTTTCTTTTCATAAAAGTCACAATTTCTGATCAAATAACTTAGGCTGTCACAAACAAAACACTTTTTCTTGATGAAAGAGTAACATTCCCCTAGTTCTCTTTCCATCATTTCATTCCAATTCTTTCCATTAACTTTAGTTGTCCCCTAATTTTTCATTGGTTGCCTAGGAGTTTTTACGTGTGTTACACAACTAGGTTCAACTTCTTTTGGTTTTGGTTTAGACACGACTTTTTCATTAGTTGTAACAGAATTCTCACTGAATGTGTCATTTGAGACACTAGTTTCAGGCTTTTGAGATCCCTTTTTACCATAAACATACAAAGATTCATCAAGTTCCTGTAGTGGTTTAGGAGTATAGTCCCCAGTTAAGGGATGTGGAACTCCTTTGTAACTATCAGTTTTGAAAATCTACTGTACAAAGGTTTGTCAATAAAGTCTTCTTCTGTACAATTAAACATAGTACGATTCATTTCTTCCTCATAGCTTAAAACCTCATCGTTTGATTTTATTTCATACCCTAAGCCAACTTTACTAGTTGAACTCATACCAGAATCAACTAATTTCCAAAGGTTTTTAGAAGAATTCTTCCATGAATCTACTGTTTTCTGCAATTGTTCCTTTTCTTTTACAGCTTTCATTCCTATTCTCCTATATTTTTTAAGCTTTTCATCTTTTTCATATAATTCATTTGCCTGAAATGTAAGCTGTTCATTTAAAGATAATTGCTTCTTTTGAAAAGTAACAACTTGAGCTTCTAATTTCTTAACAGCTTGATCATAGGCAAGTATTTTTGCTTCTTGTTCACCTAACTGATTCGTTTGTTCATCACACAGTGTTTTAAGTTTATAATATGAATCAATGCAAGTTTTAGAACATAATGATACCTCATTATTTGTGCTGATTGCCATGAGTGCATGATTTGTCTCTACTTCTTCTTCTGTATGTTCTCCCCAATTCAATACCATCATCCATTGTCAGCAAGCCCATCTAATTTTTCTCTTGCTTTCTAGCTTCTTGGTGTTGATAAAATGAGTCTCTCCTCTTCTTTCCATCATGTGTCCCCTTTGCTGTGCATTCCCTAGCAAAGTGACTAGTGTTGTGACAATTGAAGCATTCAAGATTCTTTTTGTCAAACCCAATAGGTGTTTTTCCATCCACACGAACCCTCTTTCCAGTTTTCTTATAGAACTTCTTCCATACGAAATAGCCATCATTGCTATTTGCCGTTTATCAGTCATCTCTCAATGTCCAAATCAATTAATTGTTCCAGGTCTTCATGAAGCAAGTCCCAGTCTTCTGATTGTTTGGCAAAGAGGAAAAATAACTTCATCCCGCACAACCACAAATAATTCTTTTTTAGAAATGTTGGTTGAAGAAGTAGAAGGAGTGGAAGTACTGTAGGCAATAGTAAAACCAGACTTAACCTTATTAGTTCTGCTTTTGCTTTGTGAAACAAAAGCAACATTTTGAGCACTTGAAGATGTTTTTGAAGCACCTTGTATTTCCTGCTCAAAAACCCTAAGGTTATTGTACAAATCATCAATAGATAAAGTATCAACATCTGGTTTAGTTCTCATAGTCATTGCTAGATTGGACCATGGACCGGGGGCAAAGACCTGAGAAAACATTAAAAATTTGCATCCTCGATTTGATACTATCAGCACCAAGAGCTTTCCAACATGAGTAAAGTAATTATACGGAATCTGGTCCATATCCCTTTTCTAACCCTTCTGAACTGATTATTGCTAAAATGGCTTCAAACTGTTGTTTGAAAACAGCCTTCTGTATTTTCTTTGAATTTGCATTACCACCAAACCTAGTTCTGATGGCTTCCCATATTTCTTTTGAATCATCCATTCCATGAAATCTTCTCATATGTTCCTTGGGAATTGCCATCAACAAGATATTCTTAGCCTTCCTTTCCTTTTTAACAGCTTGAATTTCTGCAGTAGTTACTGGAAGTATTCGAATAAGCAACCATCCTTTCCAGTTGACAAATTACTCTTCTGTGAATCCATTCTGAATTACCTCCAAGCATCAATTGTCAATTCAAGTACTCAAGGTAATGCTCACTATCTCCATCGTCCATATACATACTCCCCCTTCTCAGATTGGGATTTGATATTTGAGATAGCATTTGTTGATAATCACATGTTTATTTTTGTTTAGGTGTAACAGCACCAAGTTCCTATGCAATCTTCATGGTTTGATTCTTTATCATCATTGAGATGTTGTGAGAACTCATCATTAGCAGGTTGAGACATTGTGTAAAGATTTGTAGGAAAGTGTTTGTTTGTGGTTCTAATGATTCTTCTTACTCAGAGTCCCTCTATTGGCTCTGATACCACTTGTAGGTCCTTGGTATTGGATCTATATAGCATTTCTAAGACAATAGCTAACTTGAATAAATCCAAATCAACTATGTAAGAGACACTGACTATGAATATCAAGTGTTAATGCGGAATCTTAACACAAGAATTAAGAAGAACAATAATACTAATTTTGCTATTGATTTCTATTAAGCTTTAATGCTTCTATTCGATATATGAAACTCTATGCCGTAGGGTTCCTTTTATACACCAAGGAAACCCTAGCAGGCTTTACAAAACGTGTGAAAGGATAATACATATCCTTTCCTAAGATATCTCCTAAAATATCTCTAAGATAACTATTACCTCTATTCTGTTACATAAACAGACTTAACTACATACGACCAGTACTAACTATAATAATGCCACTCTACCAGTACTAACTATAGTACTGCCAGACTTAACTTAGTACTGCCAGACTTAACTTAGTACTGCCAGAACTAACTAATGCTACCAGACTTAACTGTTATACTACCAGTATTAAGTCTTTTAAAATCTATATCCCAACAAGATTTGAGAGTTATGTTTGAACCAAACATAAAAAGTGATGTATGGAGAATGTTGCAAGGATACAGGGTGACTATTTGGAAGTTGATTGATTCATTTGGAGTTCACTTTGTAAGATTTGATAATCTTCATATTTTTATGTTGGTTGAAAGAAGATACCTCCTTACACCAATTACCATCACCAATATGATCAACATGAAACTTCAAACTGATCATCAAAATGAGATGTAGTTAACAATTTGGAGTCAAAACAATGGGAAACAAGCTTACTGCTTAAGGCTTATGGTAAAGCAGCGAAAAGGAAAATGAAAGGTTTGAATGCATCTTCCTGAAGTGTGATAAAGACTTTTAAAGAAGAAACTTGAAGATTCGGATGATGAACATCAAGTTTATGGGAGGATTGTTGGGTCTTAAAAGACTTCATGTAAATCATAAGAAGGTTAACTAGCTAGCAGCTCAGGTACATAATGGAAATTACGCTAAGTGGTTAGTACTGGTAGTAATTTATGTTATCACTAGCGGCTAGTTAACAACTGTTAAGAATAGTGTAGTATTGATTATCATAAAGTTACTGCAGTTAGTTGAAGTTAAGACAGCTCAGATGTTGAAAGTCTAAAATATAACAAAGTATTTAGTGATGATACGTAGTAAAAAGTTAAGACTGCTAGTACTAAGGTTACTACAATTAAGAGTATATAAGTACTGCTAGTAATAATAAAAATAACTAGCTTATTTTATATTAGTGCTGCTGGTGGCAAGAAACAAGTAATTAGTAAGACTTACTACTGACAAAATGAAAAAGACGAGTTAAAGCGATAAAGATTGTTTTGGAGAACAAGAAATATGTAGTGAATGATAATTGTATGAGGATAATTTATGTAACATAGAAATTAACAATGTAATTTATTTTAGAAGATTACGTTTACAATGTTTATAAAAGAAATAGATAACTTTAGGAATATCAAGTACATCCGACTATGACTCTTAGTCTATAAAAGGAGCTCTAGGTGCAATAAGTTATGAATACAACTCAATACACATCACACAGATCCAATAGATTAAGAGTCTTGAAATGCACAAGGAATGTTAACCCTAGATCCTAAGATAGAGTACTAACGTAATATTATCATAATGAATTATTGAAGTGTTTTGTTCATTCATATTTAATTGTTTTCATTGATAAAATTTTCCTTTTTATTTTTCTAGATTTAAAGAGTAGATCCTCATAACATCTTTGATATACACACAAAGTTTCTACTATTGTTATTTTGGATTTATCCAAGGTAACATACTCTTTACAAGGTAAAGAATCGATCTAGGATTGGGATCAACAAATACCAAAAGGTGTAATTCATATTAGGTACTTAAATAATAGTGAAAGCCAATATATGTATATATATATATATATATAGAATATAGTAAGTAATATAGATAGATAAATAATATATATATATACATATATATATATATGTATATATATATATATATATATATGTATGTATATATATGTATGTATATATATATATATATGTATGTATAATATAATAAATATGCTAAGTACTGTAATATAAAAAATAAAAATGTTATGTATATATATATATATGTATATATATATATATATATATATATGTATGTATATATATATATATATTACTGATATATATAAAAAATTAATATATATACAATTATATATAAAGTATATAAATTAATGTTGGTGTGTGTGTGTATAATATAGTCAATATGATGCGTATAAATATATATTATATAATATAATATATATATAGTCGAATCACGGGTTCTTAGGGGTGGATTCCGAGGGCGGAATACCATAGGTAGTAACTCTTCTGTATTAGTGCCGAGCTTTGTTGAAAGTCGGTGGAGTTAAATTTTAATACAGTTGTAGTCCACCATAAGGATTATACTAGGAATAGTATCGGTGTCGTGGATTCGCAACTGGACATATGGAAGGACTAAACCCCCTTTCCGAACAAGTATATATCGTGGTGTCTCTTTTTCTCTCCATCTACTTATTATTCTCATTACAAAGTAGATTAGTACACCACTCGGCTCTTTCGAGACTTGAAGTTTTATAAACTTCAAAGAAGTCAAGAAAACCATATTCACCCCCTCTACGGTTCTACATTCGCGATGATTTGTACAAGACCAGGCATTGCACATGCAGTGGGAGTAGTGAGTCGGTACATGGCGGAACCAGGTAGAGAGCATTGGGAAGCTGTAAAGAAGATCCTTAGATATATTAAAGGAACATCAGATGTTTCATTATGTTATGGGGAATCAAATTTAACTGTCATAGGATATGTTGATTCTGATTACACAAGTGATCTTGATGGAAGTAAATCAACCACCGGGTATGTGTTTACACTTTTGTCACACCCCGCCAAGGTGGAATCGCAAGGCATGATCAATAGGCATCATCACAACACAAGGCGTCAAAATAGAGAAATACTAAATGAATTAAAATCCAATATATAAAAGACACAAAGTGTCATGATAACACCTACAACATTTATCATTCAAATTCATATAGTGCAACCAACCAAGACAAAACAAATAAACATAGATTCCGCAATGCAAGCCTATGGTCCAGCTAATTCCTCTTCCTAACTCTTCACACGTTTTGCTCACCTGAAAATGATGCTTAAAACGTCAACAAAATTGTTGGTGAGAGTTACAGGTTTAAGACTCACTTATGACACCGCGATCAACAAAAACAACATTTACGAACATATATGCTTGGCTATTCTATCACAACATAAATTTACATTTATCTGGGGTGGATCATACCCCTCCGTCCCACAATTATCTCTTGTAATGTATTTTTAAATTAACATGTTATCACGTGTAATTTGAAGTTATAGACAGCATGTTAAAATCACGTGATCCAACTCTTTCAAGATTTCTCCTTATAAATAGCCCTCACCATTTCCTCAATTTGTCACACACCTTCTTATTCCAACAATCTCAAATGGATTCCAATTTCAATAACGAAAATGAACCATGGGAATTAAGTCTAGATATAGATGATTCCGATCTTCAGTTAACACACATTGTGCGTTCCTTTAGTAGCACACATGTTGAACCATCTCCCTTGACCCAAAATCCAGTTACGATAATACCCGGTCCTGCGGGTCTTGTTCAGCGAGCCAAGCTGCTTAAAGAAAATGTATTTATTCTTGATCCGGATGGGGCTTTAATGTCGACACAAGAATATATGCAGAAAGTTGTTGAGGATGTGGGTGAGGATGCTGATTTTAACAGTGGGGCATGGGTTAGCGCCACTAACTATGTTATTGCATTTGGTGGCACTATAACTGGATGTTTGGGAGACATCGACAACTTTCTTAAAAAGGAAAAACTTAAACAAGTTGTTGCAATAGTCAAGTCTTGTTATCCGAATGCTCTTGGAGATTTAAATGTGACCCTGAAAGATCTATCAGGTACAGTACCTGGAACAATACACTACAAAGTCCTTGATGTGGGTAGTTATGGAAAGGATATTACTGTAGGAGCTGCTATGATACTTGCTAATGTCTCAGTTTTTACTCCTAAACCATCAGAGCATTACCTTAACATTACAAAAAGAAATGTGGTTGAGGTTTTCCGAAAGGATACGGTTTCATTAGTTTAACATTATTATGTAATGTTTTTATTATTATTGTAATTTTCAAATTCAGTATTGTTATTAAATTCCGTAATGTAATTTTCAAATTCAGTTCTTGGAAGTGCCTGTGTTAAACCTTAACATTATTATGTATAGATACGTTTTTAAGGTGTGTTCATGTTTGTACCATTGGCATGTCGAGGTGATATCGTTATACATAAACACATTCATATCATAAAAGTTTAAACAAAGTCTTCACATACAATAAAAAACATACGAATTACATTGCAAATGACAAACTACTCCAAATCATACGAATTACATTGCACATTGCAAATGACAAACTACTCCAAATCAAGTTTTTCTATTTCATTAAGAACTTCGTGAAATAGTGCAGTCGAATTAACTGTGTGTTGTTCCGGATGCATATGCATTTCCATTGTTGCCTTGAGTACACTTATCTTTCCACGCAAGTGCTTGCAGTTTGAGCACTCTGCATTTCTTGAAGATCCTGGAGAATAGTTTGGAGGTGTTAAAGGTCCTGAAGAATAGCTTGGAGGTGTTGAAGGTCCTGAAGAATAGCTTGGAGGTGTTGAAGGTCCTGCAGATGGAGCTCCAGGAGAACTCATCAATTGACAAAGTCGGGTCTCTTTTCATAAAAAAAATCCACATCCAAAATGTTTCGGAGGCTGTTAAATAGTAAAGAAATCAATTCTTTTAACAACTAACCAGAATATTTATATATTACACAAATAAAAAACATGTGATTGTTCACCTTTGATTTTGGACATGCATAGTATAGTTTACCGTAACTCTCAGGTTTATACGATTGTCGGAGAACTACATCTCCTTCTGCACAACTACACGCAAAAGCTTCATGTGGCACCATATTACAAATACATATTATGTAATTTAAAGACAAAACATAATTGTGAACGCAAAACATAATTGTAAACACAATACTTCATTTTAAACACACTACGGAAATTTAAATTACGATACATAAAATTTGACACAATACATAAAAGTGATCCAGTCAACTCAAATAGTATATATTGTCAGTGAATTGACAACTCATGTAGATCGCGCAAAGTTAAGAGTGATCTACTCAATGTCAGAGATTTGTCCTATCAATGCTTTAAAATAAAAGTTATAATTATGAGTGATCCAGTCATTGTAATTGTAATTTTTTTTATCAATGTCTACTTATTATGTTTGGTCTATGACTTGTCAAATCATGTAACAGAATTTTCAAATCATGTGCATAATTCATAATACAACATTACCCAAAAAAACATATCAATGGACGAATATTCAAAGAAATTTAAAGTAATATACAATATTATTTCACTCAAAGTGTTAGGATTTCAACATACAACATATACAAAATTCTAAACTAATCATAACCACAATCTCTAGTATCCTCACACCTAGACCTATAAAAACGTGTACACATTTCATTTCTAAAATTCTCAAAAAACTGTTGAGTATTACCTTGCACTACTGGCTTTCTTTGTGAACACAAACTATAGATTAACCAACATGTGATGACTCCACAATCTGACAAGTTGGTTTGTTGAGGGACATATATATCCAAACCTTGATTGTATGAATACTAAAAATTATGCGGTCGTCTAGTTTCATTTAAACAACCACGCTCTTCCAAAATGTGATTAAGCACGGGGGTCCAGCATTCAATTAGTTGCGATATCACATCCTTGTTTTCCTCACTAGCCATGGAGTCAAACACGTAAAAATGAGATTCGGCTAAATGAATAACACCCGTGGCCCAATGATTTCCAGCAACATGTATTGGCAAAAACACCTACAAAGATAAAAACAACTAATTAAATACAATATCATCTGTTCGAAATGAAGCATTGGATGTCAATTATAGATGCTATCATGAACAGGGATGTCCACAGTAAGTCAGCAAATATAGCATGTTAAAGTATTAATGACACATGACTTCTTGAACTTGCGAATATAAGGAACTGACCGAGTGTATAAACACTACAAAGTTTGAAATAACTGAAAGTAGAACAAAAGATTTATGAACAAATAGAATAATTATCTTCTGACCGAAATAGAAAGGAAACTTCTTTAAAATTAGAAACTTCATACAATACAAATGCAACTTCGTACTACCGTTGACCATAACAATTCATTGAAGTAAGAAAGTGACAACCATGAAAAAGGATTTTAAACAAAAGAAGATAAATACATTGAAGAAGTTTTTAGAACCAACAAAAAGCTAAAAGAAAGGTGAAGATAATTATTCAAACAAAGATTAGTCTGTTCAAATGGTCACATGTTATGTAAACCAAAACCGCTTTATTATGAAAAGAAATAGGAAGCAATAGGCTACAATAAACCCATATGTCTACACGTACAAAGCAAGTTCAATCCCCCCCCCCCCCCCCCGCCCCCCCTGCCCTCTATAATGATCTGGAAATAGTCATGACCAACATAATACCTGCTGTATGTGGCATGACTCTGAGAAACTCTTGAGATAGCTGAGTTGACTAGGAAAAGAATGTATGAGAAAATGAAAAGCCCTCAGTGTATTCAAAATAAAGTTAAGTTTGCACCCCCAGATTACTCAAAAGAGAACTATCTTGCAATCTTCGCACCTTAGAGAGATTTGACCCCTGAACAGATATTTTAGGCCAAAGATAAAAATGACAGGAAAAAGGTTGAAGCCTCAGTTCTTAAACCACTTTCAACACCGACTGTGTATCCACCCAATACTCCTGTCAAGCTTGTCCCCAGAGTTCTTCCAACAAAAAGTCAAGTGAAAATTAATCTTTATACACTCACATAACTTTTTACGGAATTTGACAAAACATGTAAAAAGAGAATCACACCAACAGGTCTCACAGAAGGGGAAAGAGGTTTTGAACAAACAAAAAGATGTTACCTCACTGAAGTCATACCATTTTTCAAAACTCTTAAACAACACTTTGAAGGAGTTCAAAAGGCTCTCTTTAAAGAAGTTAAAGGAATGGAAGAAATTTTTGATCAAATGTCAACAGAGGTGGACCAGAATATTGTGGACAAGCAATGTGCTGAAATTGAAAGGAAAAACCTTCTCATTGCAAATGAGAATCTAATTGCTAATTGTTTGTCGAATCAATTGATGTTTGCTGTTGAACAATCACGTTGTCTAGATCTTGAAGCTGAGATATCTAAATTACAAAATGAGAATCAAAAGGATGTTAATGATGAAATGATAAGAGGTTTTAACAAACTTGAGGTGGAATACCTGAATTTGCAATTGAAATATCAACACCTTCAAGAAAACTTTCGAAATAACAAATCACAAACTTCTCAGGATGTTCCTGAATTTGACTCATTTTTTAGAATTAAAATTCTAGAAACACAGCTTCAAGAAAAGGACAACGCAATTAGAAACTTGAAAGCTCAAGTCTCTAAAATGAATGACAGAAGTTGTGAAACTTATAATGCTAAAGATGTCACTGCTCTTATTGAACAAAATGAATGCGTTAGAGTAGAACTAGAAAAGGTCAAACAACATTACAAGGAATTGTATGACTCCATTAAGATTACGCGTGTCACACTAGAGAAAAGACATCTACCGATGTAAATAAAATTGAGAAGCTAAAGGCTCAGTTGAAAAGCAAAGTGACTTGTTATCACAAGTGACTCTGTCAAACCAAAAGTTCAAGCGCCTAGCATGTATGCCATTGATAGTTTAAAACCCATCCCTCATCTCCTTAAGAACAATAGTGAGATGCTCATTTAAAAATAAATCAACCATCTTAAGGAGAGCGTAGAAACAGTTAGAGAGATTGTAGAGGAAGCTAGAGTAGTTAAACCATTGGATAATGTGCTTAACTATGCTTGTCAATACACTAAGCTATCTCAGGAATTATTATGAAAATGTGGATAGTGCACTATGCCCAAAAAGTTTCAATGAAAAGAGATAACAAAGGCCCTCTACCCCATTGTAACTAGGAAAAAGGCTAGTTACATTAATGATAAACCAGGAACTTCATCTAGTAACACACAAAAACACGAAGTGCACCAGAAAGTTCAACATACTAATGTCCCTGTGATTCATCTACATGAGTAAAACACTTCCACACTAAGTAACGGATCAAAAGCCTAGCTACAAATACAAAGGAAAAATAGTGATCCTGCCACTAAGAGTAAGAAATAAGAAGAAGTAAAACCACCCAATGACAAATAAGTCATGAATGGACAAAAGTGAATCGGGTTGATTCTAGCATTAGCTCTAAGCGTGTTGTAATTAATTCGAATTCTGAATCTGTGTGCAAAACGTGTAACAAATGTTTAAACTCTGCAAATCACAAAATGTGTGTTGTTAATATTTTGAGTTCTGTGAATGCAACCCCCACTGTTAAAATTGTCTTGAATAAAGGGAAGCAGATTTGGAAACCAAAAGGCAAACTGTCTGATAACAGTTTGAACAAGAGCAAGCGGGTTTGGAAAGCAACGGGTAAACTATTTGCTGATATTGGTTATCAATGGAGACCCACAGGAAAGAAATTCACCTTAAAAAACTTAATTGTGGTTATCAATGGAGACTCGCAGGAAAGAAATTTGCCTTAGGCGAACTGTGCCATTTAACTAAGCTTTCTGTTAAATGTTCTATTATGTCTGCTAACCAACAGGACCCCAACAAAATTTGGGGAACCGAAATTCCAAACTCTCCACAATCGACTGTTTTCAAATGCAGTCCCGTAACAGGTCGTTAACTTTGGTATCTGGACTCAAGGCTGCTCAAAACATATGACGGAGTTCGTACAAAGCTCAAGAACATTGTGGAAAAGAACATCGGACAGTCGAGAATTCGGGAATGATCACTTTGGATCTATCATGGGTTATGGAGATTATGTTATTGGTGACGGTGTGATCTCTAGAGTATACTATGTGGAAGGACTTGGACACAATCTGTTCTATGTAGGGCAATTCTGTGATTTGGATCTTGAAATTGCTTTCAGAAAGCATTCTTGAGCTTGTTCGTGATATGACTGTCGTAGACTTGCTTAAAGGAAATCTAGCACCAATTATGTAGACACGAAATCGAATGATGCAATGATGAAGCTTCTCCAGTAATGGCTGTTATCAAAAAGCTATCCAAGATACAAATCATTGGCTGTGGCATCGTCGATTTAAAACCATTTAAACTTCGGCACAATCAATGATCTTGCTCAAAAAGATCTGGTTAGAGGTTTACCAAGATTGAAGTTTGAAAAAGATCATCTTTGCTCAGCCTGTCAACTTGGAAAAAGCAAGAAGTACTCCCACAAACCAAAATCTGAAAACACCAATATGGAAGTTCTTCATACCCTTCACATGGATCTATGTGGGTCCAATGAGAGTACAGAGTAATAATGGGAATGAAATACCATTTTAGTCATCATGATGACTATTCAAGATCACATTGGGTAAATAGTTATTGAGAGTTAAAGGATGAGACTCCAGAGTTTGTCATTCAACTTTACTTACGCAAATTCAAGTTGGTCTCAACAAAATAGTAAGATACATCCGAACTGATAATGGAACGGAATTTGTCAACCAAGTTATGTCCTCAAAAACGATGAAGGATTTGGCATATTTCATCAAAAATCTGTTTCGAACCTCCTACAAACAAACTGCGTTGTCGAAAGACGAATCGTAACACTAGTGGAAAGCAGCAACGTACAAAGCTGATATTCTCAAAAGCCACTGATGTTTCTGCTAGGCAGAAGTTGTCCGCACTGCTTGTTACACCCAGACCCGATCCCAAATTCATACTCGTCCACAACAAAACCCCATATGCAGCTTGTGTATGGAAAACTAATAAAAAAAGCCTAATCTTACATTCTCCGAGTATTGGGCTCTTGCTACCTATAAATGATAAGTGAAAGATCTATGGAAAATTGTCAAGCCAAAGCAGACATCGGGATTTTCGTTAGTTATGCTCCCAACAGGAAGGGTTTTCGAATCTACAACAAAAGAACCCGTCGAATAATGGAAACAATTCATGTCACATTCAATGAGCTGCATCAGACAAGGGACCTGTAACGACATCATTCATGACCCGAGCCGCCCTATGGACGAAGACGTCCTTGTACCAATACAGTTCAGGGCTCATACCTAATCAGGTCCATGCAACAAATTATGTTATACCGACAGATAAAGATCTGGAGTTATTATTTCAACATATGTTCGATGAATACTTTGAAGTAACTAGAATAGATGCACCAGTACCTTCGGCTACTGCTGTTAACGCTCATGTTGTTCCACCAGGTACATCTATGTCTACAACGTTTGCTCAAGATGCACCAGTCAAAACAAGTTTTCCAACCGTCATCATCTGAATCACAATCTCCAGTCCATAATCAACTTGATGTTGCCAGATGGACCCACTATCGAAAGACCCCAATTACTTCAAGCTACCACTTATCATCCCACAAATAACGATTGTTACTACTGGGGCGAAACCAGGTTCTGCAACCGTCAACATCCAGGAGGATGTAGTATAGCTGAACCCAACCAAGTTACTCAACCATCAGATCATCTCAGAAAATGGTCCAAAGATCACCCTCTTGACAATATTGTTGGAAATCCCTCTCGTCCTGTATCTACCAGAAAACGGTTAGCTTTCGATGCTCTATGGTGCTGTTTCCATATTGAACTGTCAAAATCGAACCAATAGAAATACAAAAGGCCATGACTGAAGATAGCGGTTAGTAAGCTATGCAAAAAATGAAATATCACAGTTTGATCGTCTTGAGTAATGGGTTTTGGTACCAAAACCAAAAGGTGAAAAGGATCATTTTCTCATCAATGGATTTTACAAAGTAACGCCTTGATGATAAGTGTAATGTGTTGAAAAACAAAGCTCTTTTAGGTAGCAAAGGGATATCGTCAAGAAGAGGGTAACTTGTTTATGAAGAATCGTTTTGCAACCCGTTTGCATCGGATAGAGGCCATCAGGATATTCATTGCCAATGCAACAACCAAAAATATGATCCATCTAGCCAGATGGCTGTCAAAACAAAACTGCTTTTTTTCTGAAGGTGATTTCAAGACGAAGTCTTAGTCAGTCACCGTAAAGGAATTTGATGACCCGATAATCTACACACATTGTATCGACTAAAGAAAGTCTCTTTACTTGGGCTATGAAAACGATGTTCAAAGATGTCAAAAACAAAGTCTTGATTTTGAATTACAATTACAGCATGAAAAGGAAAGACAAAAATGTGAATCTTCTTTGAAAAACATTTGCGACACCTCTTGGATATCAAAGATGGAAAAGCTTGAGAGTGAGAACGTGTCTTTGGAATTTCAAATACAATCTTTGATAAAGGAACGGGAAAATATCAAATCAGAATATCAAAAACTCTTCGATTCAATCAAAAAGACATGAACTCAAACTCAAGGCGAAATCAATGAATTGATTGAGTATGTTAATCAAAATACCTATGCATATGCAGAAGTACGTGCACAGAATCAAGATCTTTTGATAACAATATCTGAGTTAAAAGCTAAACTGAAAAATGTTGAAAAAGGTAAGTTTGTGAACACTAAGTTTGACAAAACTGATGTTTCTAATCAACTTCTTTGTGTTACAGCGCTAAATAAACAAGTTTTTCAAAAGAAAACTATTGCTCCTAAAACAGAAGAGAAACATGTTTTGTCAAAAAACAATCACTTTACAGACTTCACCTAACAAAAAGAAAGATGTTGAAACAAACCAAAATGTCATAGTACTAGGAATGTACAAAGTCACTAAGCAACATGAACCAAATACAAAAAGAGCTAAGAGTGTTTTACCTTCTACAGGACTGAGTGGATCTCATGGGGATTCCATTTGACCAAACTCGATTTAGAGGAATGGTTGGCTCCCTAATGTACCTTACAGCCAGTAGACCAAACCTTATATTCGCTATATGCATGTGTGCTAGATATCAAGCTAAGCCTACCAAAAATCACTTTTAAGCTATCAAACGTATCTTTGGTACTTGAAAGGAACCATTAACATGGGTCTTTGGTATCCGAAAGACAACGCCATGTCACTAACAGCTTATGCAAATGCAGATCATGCGGGATGTCAAGATTCAAGAAGAAGCATGCCGGGAAGTGCTTAGTTTCTTAGAGATAGATTGGTTAGCTGGTCATCAAAGAAGCAAAGAAGCACTGCAATATCAACAACAGAGGCTGAATACATTGCCATGTCTGGATGTTGTGCTCAAATCCTTTGGATGCGATCACAGCTCAAAGACTACGGATTTGACTTCAATAAAATTCCTCTGTACTGTGATAACAAGAGTGCAATTGCTCTTTGCTGTAACAATGTCCAGCACTCTCGATCAAAACACATCGACATACGTCACCATTTCATCCGAGAGCAAGTGGAAAATAGAGTGGTTGAACTCTACTTCGTGGAAACGAACTATCAACTTGCAGACATTCTCACAAAAGCATTACCAAGAGAACGGTTTGAATTTCTTCTTCCACGCCTAGGCATGAAGAGTTTGACCCCTGAAACTCTCAGACGCCTTCAAGAAGGAGAGGATGAGTAAACGAAATGCCTTCGTGTATCCTTTGTACATAGGTTACACATAACAAAAAAAAACTTAGTAAATATTTTAAGTCATTTGGAATTACTAAAAGGCTTGCAATTACTTCAGATTGCAACCCGGTTTGATGTCTGGGCATGGATTACTTTATATCCATGCATTATGGGATTATAGTTAAAAATGGTGGTGGTAGAGCTGTTCAACTGAAAAATTTCATCTCAATCAACGGCTAAGCTTCTTTCAATAGAAAACGGGTCGTTGTTTGAGGGGGAGAGTGAATGTGAAAATTTGCTTCATCACACAAGGTTCTAAAAGAAGTAATTGGGAGGATCTTCCATGGTTGTTTAGGAGTGTTGTATGCTATGAAAGTGTAATTATAAGATGGTTGTTGTATTCTAATGGGTTAATATTTGAAGGGGAGTTAATTAATTTTAACTCAAAGGACCAAAGTTATCTATAGTTATAATGATTAGGGATTTAAATGCAATTTGCTTTTTGTTTCCTAGCCTTATTAACCAATAGGGACTAAATCGGCCAATTTGCCTAAACTTAGAAGAACCTTAGAAATACAAAAATAAAAGAAGATAGAAACCTAAGGGACTGAATCTGCCAACTTCTTAACTTAGGATATAAAAAGGGGCGGCGAGTTGGTTTTGGTCAAACATATCAAATCCAGTCAAACGAAAAACACACACACACACACTCATTCGCAACTCGCCGCCAAGAACAAATTTCAAATCTTTGATTTCCAGTGTTTCTTGCAACGGTATTTATCAAACCTTAATCTATATCATTTATTCTATGTGTGTATCAATGGAATCGATTTAAAACACATTAAAAAGAGTAGAAAAATTAGATTTAGTGACTAGGGTTTCGAAATGTTTAAATATTGTTTGGAAATTGAAAGTGTTTTGTGGGAAAGATGCGGAATAGGGATGTAATCACTATGATATATGTGTTTAATCAGTTGGCAAACATCTGTGTGTCTTAAGAATGATTCTAGGGTCGTTTTAGATCAAAATGCCAATGTAGTGTTGTAATGTGTGATTTAGTTGCTGGGAATTGTTCTTAAGGCATAGATTACTAAGTTTTGATGTATGGATTACTGTCTCAAACAATATTGAATGATTTGATAATGATTCTTGGTGGCGGGTTGACTTTTAGAAAGTAAAAGTCAGTTTGTTTGATGGTAAGAATGGTAGTAATGTGTATCTGATGCGTAGGAAAGCCTAGGAATGCCTTAGGATGTGCTTAGTTTTGCCAAAGGATGTGCGTGGTTTGAATTTTAAGTAATCAGTCCTCCTGGCGAGTTGCTTATGATTCTAGGTGGCGGGTTGGGTATTTTATTATTATTTTAATGTTTTCAGGGAAACCGCCGCACCGCGGCGGTTTGGTTGAATTTATTATTTTTTTAATAAATTATTCAACCCGCTGGTTCATGTAATATATCTACTCAGCGAGTTGCCTAATGGCGGGTTGATTCACAGCGAGTTGCCTAATGGCGGGTTGATTCACAGCGGGTTGCCGGAATTCTATATTATTTTATTCCAACAGGTAAACCGCCGTCTCTCGGCGGTTTGGTCGAATTTTTTTATATTAAAAATTCAACCCGCCCTTTTCGAATTTTTTATTTTCAGCGGCGGGTTGGTTAATCTTATTCTAATATTCACGGCGGTTTAGTGCCTTCCTCTCGGCGGTTTGCTCGATTCTCCTAACGGCGGGTTGGCATTCTGCCTGGTAGCGGTTTGGGCTAAGTTTCATAATTTTAGCCCATTAAGCCTAATAATCTATCAAGGCCCCTTCAAACGACACAGTTGCTTCTCTAACTCCCATCCGGGCTTAGTTAACAAGTAATTGATCCTGTTGGATAATTCTGCATCCTGTGTCCTCATATATAGATTTTCATCAAACCAGAGTTACCTCTGTTTTAATCAATCGTGGAATGACATGACTTTAATCAAAGCTAACGTTCTCTCTAACATTGTTTCTCTGCAATGTTTGTCTTCTTTGTTAATACTCTTTTGCAGAATACGATGGCAGAACAAAATGTTCCCGCTCAACCACCGACAAGAACAGATGAGCAGATTGTACCTCGCTCTCAGTGGTTAATAATCAGGAAAAAGCAACCTTCTTTTCAATGCACAAAAGATTCAAAAGAACCCCATCTTTCAGATATCAGTGGACATCTTTAGTAATACCAACTTCTTCCGAGCATTCACTGCCTTAGCAAGTGTTCCTGCTATCTACCTGCAATAGTTCTGGAACACAATGAAATATAACGAGAAGACTGGGGTTTATAGTTGTCAAGTTGATGAACAATGGTTCGATCTAAGTGTTGATCTTCTCAGAAAGGCATTAGCAATTACTCCTGTCAACCCAACTCACCCGTTTGAGTTACCTCCTTCTGGTAACACGGTGATTGACTTTGTTAATGAGCTGGGGTATCCTGAACCTGTAGAAATTATCTCCAATATACGGGTGAATTATGTGTATCAACCATGGAGAGCAATTATAACCTTAATCAACCAGTGCTTGACAGGAAAGACATCTGGCAGTGACAAACCTAGACACCCAGTTCTGCAAATGCTATGGGGAATCATCACTCAAACTAATGTTGATCATGCAGAGCTGTTATGGAAAGAGTTTACTAAAGGGATCCAGACATTTTTCTCACACAAGGCGAGTCACAAGCCAGTCTGAAGGACCCAAAGAAGAAAGTAACTCCTCTCCTCATTCCTTATGGACAGTTTTCCAAGGTGACAATCTACTACTTGGCAAGCAATAACAATATCCATCGACGTCCTGATTCTGCTGTTCATCATACTGGAGATGATTTTATATTAGGAAATCTCAAGTTTGTCCCAAAAGGTGAGTCTGTTGAAATGTTTGGAATGGCAATTCCCGATCCCTAGATTACTGAAGCCATTCAACAATCTTCGTATTATCCTAAGTATCTAGAAATGGTTGCTAAGAATACAAAGAAAACCCCTCAAGAAAGTGCAAGCGAGCAACCTGCAACAAAGCGTGCTCCACCCAAAAAGCCCACAACCACTACTCTAGTCAAACCATCCAAGCCAGCTACTGCTCCGACAAAGAAACCTTCCAAGCATAAGCTTACACAGAAAGTAAGAAAAGGAAAGCCTACTTACCAACTTGTTGATGATGATGATGAAGCTCAACAAGAATCTGTTCCTCAAGAAGAAAGTGATGATCCTGATCTCGAACTGGCTAAGAAGATGAGTTTGGATGCGCATCAAGAAAAAGGAGAAGGTGAAGGTGGTGATGCTGACATGGAACGAGCTATTAAGCTTAGCTTAGATCTAGCCTTTCTGCCACAAGGTCGGGCACCTGTTGGAGGAGTAACGATCAGGGATCCAGTATCTGAAACAACTCCCAAACTGCCTGAAGTAGTAGGCAAGGGAAAGGCCATTGTAACCGAAGAACAAGTAGCTCATTCCCTGATCGATCTGTCAAAGAAGAAAAGAACTACGGATCAGTTTATCCTTGTTAGGCGTGATCAAGCTCCTCATGATTCGACAACTAGACCCTCTTCTCAACCTGAAGATGATACATCAGAGAAAGTGATCCATGAATCTTCATCAACATCTGATTCAGAACGAACAGAAAGTGAAACAGAAGCCGCTGCTCCTAAAGGTGACAAAGATCAAGGTGAAGTAGATTCGTCTACAGTAACATCAGGAGTAAGCATACCTGTTAGTACACAAGGCCAGGCTGGATCAGACCCTGAAAAAGCACATGAGGCTCTGGCTGGACCAGACCCTGAGCCCATGCAAGAAGACCAGACTGGATCAGACTCTAGAAAAGTACATGTGTCTCTTGCTGGACCAAACCCTGAGCACATGGATGATGAATTCCTCGCTACAGCCTACCCAAAGGTTCATGAAAACCTAAAGCTCATAACAGACGAACATGTCATCGAAGATAATCTAGAAAGTCATTTTGGTTCTATGTCTTCCATGAAAAATCTCGAAGACACTGATAACTTTGGGGATCAATTTCTTTATGACAAACCAACCGAAGATGATCAGGAGAAATCTAAAGTTATAGATGAGTCTGATTCCACCATACCTGATCCAAGTCATCAGACCGTCACGTCAACTCCTCCAGTGATCGCTCCCGTCACTGATTTCTCATCTCCTAAACCTTCTTCACTGGTCACACCTCCACCAATCAACACGGAAGCTACAACAATCACCACATCTCTCCCAGAGATCACTCCATTCATCACCCTTCAGCTAAGAGTGGCAAGATTGGAGCAAGAGATGTCTGAAGTAAAGAAGACTGATCACTCTGCTGATGTTTTGGCTTCAATTAAATCCCAAGTTCCTACGGTTGTTGATAAATATCTAGGAACAAAACTTGATGATGCTCTCCTTAGGATTCTTGAACGACACACTGCAGATTTAATCGAGAAATACTCTGTGCTGCCTGGCCCAGAGTCTATCAAGAATCAAGAATCTGAAAAGAGTCCGAAAGAGATTATCAGAATCAAAAAGGAACAAGGTGAGGAGAAACAAGATTCAACTTACTCCATCAGGTCAACTGATAAAGTTGCTCTTGAAGAATTTGATCTAAAAAGTGCTCTCTTCAAACACATGAATAAGAACAAGACTGCAAACAGAAATCCTGCCAACTACCATCTATACCATGCTCTTATGGAAGCATTAATAGCAGATGAAGATGCCATGGATAAGGAGGTTAAAGACAGGGTTAAAAACCATAAAAGAAAGCATGACAGTGATGATGATGAAGACGATGATGATGATGAAGGCCCTTCAGCTGGATCAAACCAGGGTAAGTCAGCAAAAAGGAGAAGACACGATTCAGGTGCTTCTGGGTCAGCTCAACCTCCTACAAAAGATGATGAGCAAAGTTCGAAGAAACCACGGGAGTCTGATGCATCTGCTTCCAAACAACATCCAGCTCTTACCTCAACTGGATGGCAGATCACTGACACAAGAGATGCTGTTGTTGACTCTTCGATGCACAGATCTGATCCCGAATCAGAACATTCTGAACAATCTTCAGATGACATTCCAATGCAGGATGAAGGGCATGTCTCAGATCTGGAGGACACTGATAACGCTCACATTCCCAAGGTGTCGACCACTACGTAGTTTAAGCCGATTCCTGAAGGCGAGAGACCAGCTACACCTGAACTAGAATGGACCATTCCCCCGAATGATTTCCCGGAACCAGAAAATAATTGGGCAAATACATACGCCACAACGTATCAAGTTCCCGCGGAGAACAAGCTTCAAAGGAAGACGTATGATATTGGGTCATTCATCAAATGGTTCTGCAGACGAACAGGAAAGAAGAAGCTCTGCAAAGCTGATTTAGAAGGTCCAGCTTTCAACCTTGTTAAAGCCTTTCATAAGAACAACGTCTTTCTTCAATATCAGATGGATGAATGCCATAAGCTGCTGACGAATAAGGTTGATTTGGTTAATCCTGAGGGTCATCAAATTCTGCGAAATATATATGAACCACTACCCTTAGGAGGACCACCAGGTCAGGTAACTATTCAACCACAATTCTTCTTCAATAAGGATCTGGATTATCTTCTGACAGGTGACAAAGAGCGAAAAATTGCCTTATCCATATCCAAGCTCAAAGCCGCTCGTTACCTAGACTTTGGACTTGAAGAATTAGTTCCATCTTTGTGGGTTGAAAGTGAACGCGATTATGACATCAGTGCGGCCTATGGCATCACTCACTGGTGGATTAGAAGAAAGGAATTCTACATCAACAAATACAGTGAGCCCTCTAATCGTGAAGCAGTCATATCCCAGATGCGAATTCTCAGTGTGATCAGTGTCAAGGTGTACGAAAAATACGGATACAACTACTTGAAAGAGATAATTCTTCGCCGAGCTGATTACAAAGAGTATAAGATCTCGAAAAAGGAATTCAAAAATCTTCATCCAAATGATTTTGAAGATCTGTTCCTACTCAATATTCAAGAAAAGCTCAACCATCTGCCCAAAACAGACAAGACTTGTCTACACACGGCAGTCAACATGTGGATAAGAAACCTGGTAATCAGGAATTGTGTGGGAGACTTGCAGCTCGGGATAGAAAGTTATCAAACAAAGATCAACCTTGAACGTCCTAATTGGGATGCAGCTGACTATTACTTCAAAGAAGATTATACGATTGTCCCTAAGCCAAGAGCCGTTGTCTACAGAGACAGAAATGATCAAAGAAAGTTGATGAGGCTGAATGAGCTGCACAAGTTTAGTGATGGGACGTTGACAAGAGTCATGGAAAAGCTGGATCACATGGTCAAAGACTTTCATCTGTTCGAGTACAACAAGGGCATGGAGATGAGGAAATGGTCAGAGGATGTCAAGAGGAGGAGCAAAGTCTTCATCACAACAATCGAGAAAAGACTACAGATTAGGAGGATCTTTCGAAGTCTGGAAAGCTTTGTTGGAGGAAGAATAAGAGATATTGACTACAGGCTGATCAACAGAACAATGTGACGACATCGTCGTTACAATAAAAAGGTCAATATTTTTCTTATTGTGAATATTATATCTTGTACATTAGTAAGTAGTTGATCAAGCGTAGGAATAGTTTATATCCCTCAACGATTGAGGGGGAGTAGTTATATGTTTCTTACACGACTTGCGAATAATGGCCACGCTTTTCTCCCAAATTTTATAACATATTTAAATCAATTGATATCCAAAATGTCAAAGGGTTTAACATTTTTTGATAAGAGGAGAAAATGTGATTAAAATATGTGTATAATAATAATCATGATTATTAGGACTCATATACTCCGCCCAAACGTGCTAAACAATTTCGAATACCGAAGCACATTTTGAGGGGGAGCGTTTCTGAAAAAAAATCAAAAAACGATTGAGGTACTAAACGCTTTGATATTTATATCATAAGTACCTTAATTGAATTTTCAATTGGTTTTATGGAAAGGAGAACTGTACCAAAAGACCGACCATGCATTTTACTTTATTGGAGTTATAAGGTTGGTAAGGTTAGGTACTATTCTGTAACGACCCGAGTTTTTCGACGCGTATGACGATCGCGTACCTGATGTCGTAAATTATTATTTTACAAATTTTCGTGAACGAGCGTCGACATTTAAAATTTTATTTGTCGATAATATATATTTTCGTACTGTATTATGAAAAAAAAAAAAAAATTTGAAAAAGATTTGATAATTTTTTTATTTTTGATGTTTCGCGAGTCGACGTTTAATCGCGCGCTCGTTAACCGTTTTGAGCATCGTAAAAAAAAAATAATAAATAAATAAATAAAAATAAATAAAAAATAAAAATAAAAATTCACGACGCGTCTCGTTATTATTTTTGTGATCGAAAAAAAATATTATTTTTGCTAACCGTATCATTTTGTTCCTCGACCTTGGCCAAAGCTCGCGTTTAAGGCTCGCGTTTTATTTAAAATGGGTAACGAGTGATCTTTTATTTTAACTAATACACAAAATTATAGAAAAAAAAATATTATTTGTGCATAGCTTTTAGGTTGGCTGAATGTCACAACAACACCAACTTTGTTTATTTCATGAATATAATGATTACTTGTGATATTCCAAAAACTTGTCTTAACACTTCATTGTCAACACCTAGCATCAAAGGTTTTCTCCTCTTTATTTATTGCTTTTGTCGGCAGCCAACTCACAGACCCAAATTCAAACACTTAATTTCAGTTTTGGATTTTTAAATACCCATCAACTAATCAAAATGATATAGATCACAAAGAACAAGTGAAGAGTTTTTGTACTCTTTCTTTTTGGGGTGCTCGTCGAACCTCAAACCAAACACATGGTGTTTTGATGTATTTTCTAGCATTGATATATATTTAGATTGATATTGATTTTATCCTCCATGAAAGAAAAATAAAAACATGGCATTAAGTTTTGTGTAAGGTGTGAATATTTTTGAAGCAAATTGGGTTCGAACCGGGTACAAGACACAAAGAGTGAGTGGGATTTATTCATTTTGAGGAATGTTATTTATTCGGGTTGATATTGGTTGATTAAACTTTGGGTTCGGTTTGGCCTTGTTGAAGGATTGCCGCGGTTAGAACTCAAAGAGGGCTACCGAACTTTTGTTTTTTCGATCTTGTTGCCTAATCATTGTGAGCTTTTTTTTTCTCTAATGTTTCGATTGGTTGTTTATCGTTTAATTTTTTATATATGTGATTAATGAAATTATTGAAAACTTGCGGCGCTTAGAATATATGTATTTGATTATCAAGCGGGATTTATATGCATTTATAAGTTGTTTTGTATATATTTTGGATGAGGTTTTGGGTCGAAATGAGTTTGAAGTGTTTTGTAACTAGTAAAATTCGAGCAGAATCATGAATGGGGATCGGGTTTCGAGATTTCCGAAAATCTATTTTGGCTTACAAAATATTATAGAGTATATTTTTTGCGGTCGTTTTGATATAAAATGGGACTTCTAACTCCCAATAACGAAGAAACTAGAGGGAAAACGAGATATATATTTTAAACATTAAAATTCAGCACGTATGGTAAATAAGCCGGTAATGATTTGTTATTGGATTGATGAGTTGAATGATTATAAGGAATTAGAGAGAGTATTTGATTACAATTGAAGTGATAAAATGAAAAAGATGAAGTCTAATGCCTTTTATAGGCTACAGGGATGAATAACTGGTTTTGGGCGCCAAAACCTAACAACCTTTCAAACATTTACATTTTGACCCTTTGTACTTTGAATATTTTGCTAAATGGGCTTGAATACTTTGCATTGTAACAATCCTTCCTTCTTCAAATCATTCTTGTCCTCAAGAATCCTCTTTAAAATCAGGAAACCTCTGCAACAAATCACTGTAGAGCTCCCAGGTTGCATCTTCATCAGTGTGATCGGACCATATCACCAAAACATAAACTGCAACTCTATTGTTAACCTTTTGCATTTTCCTATCCAAAATGGCAATTGGTTCATCACTGAGTGGTCCATTAGATCCACAATGAGATAGGATTCCCATCTTATTCGAACTTCCTTTGCATAGCTTGAACTGTGACACATGGTATACTGGGTGTATTTGACTGGTAGGGGGTAATTCCAATTTGTAAGCCACTGCTCCCACTTTTTTAATGATCATAAAAGGGCCAAAATATTTTGAAGATAGTTTGTTTTGATGACTTTGTCGAATGGTAACCTGTCTATGAGGTTGTAGTTTAAGGTACACCCACATACCAACCTCAAAGATCCTTTCAGTTATGCTTTTGTTAGCCAAATTCTCCATTCTATCCTGAGACCTTTTCAGATGAAACTTAACCATATTAAGAGCTTGTTCCATGGCTTGTAGTGATCTATCCATTGCTTCAACTATACTCTCACCATGGAGTATGGATTGGGGGTGTTTGGCCATACACTGCCTCAAAAGGTGTGGTCTGAATAGCAGTATGGAAATTAGTATTGTACCAAAACTCAGCTAGGGGTAACCACATTGTCCATTCCCTTGGCCTTTCTCCTGTCATACTGTAACAATCCGTATTTTTTTTTTATCAATGTACGACGCTATTAATATCATTTATTTTTCTATTTTTCTTTCTTCTCAAACCGTATCCTTTAATTTTAATAGTTAAGTTTAAATCGTCGTAAGATAAAAATCAATAATTAATGAAAACGACACCAAAACAAATAAAGTTATATGTCAAGCATCATTATATATTTTTCCAAAAGTAAATATTAACTTTTATATTTTATTTTTGTTGGTTACTAAATTAAATCACCGTTCGCGATAAATTTCGTTTGGCACATCCCGTAACCACCAAAACTTTTCTACGCTTCAACAAATACCCACATTTATACCCAATACATAGAAATTAGTCAACAACATCACATATATTATCTATATGCCGAATTTATGGCATTGATATAAAGAAACTCTTCTATTTTGGTCAAATGAACACCATGCCTTCTCATTAATACCTACACCATACCTTTTCATTTAAACCAAGCCATCACTTGTCTCTTTGACCTAGACCATCCCTTGCACCATGCCTTGTCCCCTTGACTAAGTCCTTACACCATTTATATATATGTATCTAGTAAGAGAAGTTCTTACAAGATTCCATAGCTAAAAAATCAAACTTCTTTTCCCTTTCTTGTGCTCTCTAGCTCACGGCAAGAATCCAAGACCAAACCAAATCCATATCAATTTTTATACAACCCATACACACTTATACACATCCATTATAAGACATTCTAAGATATTTCCAAGCATTGGATTACCTTTTTCAAGTATTAATCAAGAAAGTTAAACTTAGGTGTTTTAAAATGAAAGCAAAAGGGTTTATATCTACAACAAGGGTTTTAGATACTTGGTTCAACCATCTTACATCATAATAATGTTATCTAAAAACCTCATGTCTTTACTTTCATCATTTTTATATTTTTACATGTTTTATATAACTATAACACACCACTTAGGATTTTTAATATGTAAAACGAATTATCACTAAGTATATGAATTTACACACTTTTCTTATGTTCCATATTGTTATAATATCATGGAAAAATGGATTAATAAATATGTTGACATGTATTGTTTAAGTAATAAACTTGATTTTGATATAAATTTGTGTTTATAAAGTTAATTAAAACAAATCTTTATTAAAATGAACACACTTGATAATAAAAGGTGATTTTGGATATTCGACTTTTCATATAGTATTTTGACATTACAAAAAAATAATACGCCTCAATGACGATTCCAAAATGATAAGGAAACATCGAAAATCAATTAATAACGAAAAAGTACGTTATTACTATTACGACGAGAAATACTTTTATAAAACTATTTTTTATAAAATTTACTATATTCATTACAGAAAGAGATACTTTTTAAAACTTCAAAAGATATAATATAGACTTTTAATACGAGATCCGTACTCGGAAAGAATCGTTAAAAGAACGGAGCCTTTAACGAATAAAATACGAACGTTTACACAACTGAGTTTACAATAAGCAAAAACTATAAAATAAGTATATATACTGTTATGAACAGTAAAAAGGCACTATCATCAGAAAAACTAAAATTTTAAAAATGTTATATTTTGATAACTCGACTTAATACGAAAATGTGGGCATAAGAAACGTAAGAAACGGGCTTAAAACGAGAAAGTTACGCATTATTTTCTAACTTGTGCACTATTTCCTGAGGTGAATAGTGTTGGTTCGTTTTTAAAATAAATTTTTGCGAAACATTTTAGAATCATTTATATAATATTTATACATGTCTTAACATTATAATATTATTTTCAAAGACAGGAAAATTGAATTTTATAGTTCGATTAAATTACGAAGTTCAAATAACAGGAAATAATATTAGCAACTGCAATTTAAATATTTGTTCGCAACAACCGAGTAGACTTTGATGTAGCTATATATATCAAACGTTGTATTAGTTATCAAAGAACTATAAAACTAGGTAGTTTCATAATGATGCCTCTTTCTCCGGGGTGGGTCGTATCGACGAGTTTTTGGATTTTAATACGATTTAAAAGTGTCCAAGCCTCCCATACCATATACGATAACGATTACGAACTACCTCTTAATTATGATAGCCCGAACGATAGATGATTGACTATATGAACGACCTATAGAATAATCAAGTGTTTTAGTAAACTTATGACAACCTAAATTGGATTAGGTTTTGTCCTTACTTATTCCTTCGTGACGCATTCTATTTTAGAATACATGTTGAATACCATTCACTCAGAGGTGAGTTCGTAGCCCCTTTTGTTTTCTACTACTTGCTTTATTAAATACGGGGGAAGATTACAATGCTTATTTCTTTGGACACAAGTTTTTCAAACTGTATGTTATTTTTCCTGATTACATTATTGCCAAAGTACCCATCTGCCGCTAAGACCCCCTTTTATCAGGACCGTCAATTACACGCTGGGTATAACGCTATGTTATGGATAGATCAATCTGGTACTTACCAAGCCCCGACTAGGCTGTGGTTTCTAGTTGACCATTGACTGCATTTTAACATACCGAGAAAATTCGTAGGATGTTTGTGTCAGCAACTTGTATTGAGAAAATTCGTAGATGTTTTTGTAAACATCTGTATCCTTTGTTGGGGCACAAACCTCAAGTACTGGTTTGATTACCAGTTATTACTTAAGGTTATCGGTGTCCAGAGTTTTTTTTTAGGGCAATAATTACAGTATTAGACTATTGAATGTTTTTTCATATCTACTATTACGTCAATCTTGTTGTCCACGCTATTTCCTGATAAACCTATGAATTCACTCAGACAATTTTGTGACGATTTACAAGCATAGTTTTTAAATCTCAGGTGCTAGGCATAAGCTTGGATGGTAAGCCGTGACGGATATCATATTAAGGGAATTCTGATTTTCTTAAATTTAATGAAACTTTTGTCTTAATAAAATCAGAATGTTCTTTTTATCAAAACGTATGGACCTAACGTGAAAACTTTGATCTTTTGTAATGACATTGTAATGAATTCTTATTTTTTTAACGTCCCATGTTAAAAGGTCGTTTCTAATATCTTGATTTTTGTACTTGAACCCTAGCACCCAATGTTACATTATCCCTACCCGCTGCGACCCGATTTTGGGGGTGTTACACATACACCTTAGAAAGCACTCTAAAACATCTGTTAACCACCTCTGTTTGGCCATCTGTTTGAGGATGGTAGTAGACAACTTTAATTGAACCTTCAAAACCTTGAATAGAGTCGGGTAGGCCATGTAGTTTGTATACATTATCTAGAAACACTTGAGCAATGGTGCTAGCAGTAAAGGGATGTTGCAAAGCAATGAAATGTGCATATTTGCTTAACCTGTCAACAATAACCATGATCACTGTTTTTCCTTGAGAATAGGGCAATCCTTCAATGAAGTCCATTGAAATGGAACTCCAAATCTTCTCTGGAATTGGTAGTGGCTGCAAAAGTCCTGGATAAGCTGTCGAATCTGTCTTTGACATGTGTCACGCTCCCTTATGAATAGCTTGACATCTTTGTGCATTCCCTTCCAATAACAAACTTTTGAGCCTATGAACAGTTATTGTAGTGCCTGAATGACCTCCAATAGCATCTGAGTGATAGTGCTGGATGTAACGACCCGAGTTTTTCGACGCGTATGACGATCGCGTACCTAATGTCGTAAATTATTATTTTACGAATTTCCGTGAACGAGCGTCGACATTTAAAATTTTATTTGTCTGTAATAAATATTTTCGTATTTTATTATGAAAATTTTGAAAAAGATTTGATAATTTTTATTTTTGATGTTTCGCGAGTCGACGTTAAATCGCGCGCTCGTTAATCGTTTATCCGTCTAAATATTGTAAGAAGTTAAAAATTCTATATTTTTGTCTCGTTGGCTCGAAAATTCTATTTTTATAATCCTCGTTTGTTCCCGCGTTCAGCCCGAATCCTTGTTACAAGTTTACCTAAACAAAAATATACTTCCTTTTAATAACTTTACTTATATCAAAAATACTAATACTACAAAATAATACAACAAATTTACAAAAAAAAAATATATAATAAACCTTTTGTGTTTTGCATGCCTCGTATATTCATAATCCTTTATTCAAACCTAACACACAATAAACCCACAACTAGAAAAACTACTGCTCTCTCTCTCCCTCTCTTGGTACCTGACGAACAGAAACAACCATCACACCACCATAAAAATGATAAAGTTTAAACAACATACTTTTAAAGATTATGGTT
Source organism: Tanacetum coccineum (assembly GCA_026074375.1). Classification (NCBI taxonomy): domain Eukaryota; kingdom Viridiplantae; phylum Streptophyta; class Magnoliopsida; order Asterales; family Asteraceae; genus Tanacetum; species Tanacetum coccineum. The sequence goes on from BQNB010024615.1 coordinate 33,103, forward strand.
AGTAGTAGAGCTTGCCAAGACGTTCGTTTTCATTATGGATCGCCTTCTAAACTATTAAACGAAGATTCTATGGCAATTGAAATAGAAATAGTCGTCTCGTAAAAATCCAGTTTTTGGGAGTTTATAATTAGGTAGTCTGTCAGGAATTTGAAGGGGCTGTTTCGTTCATATTTACAATCTGTTCGGCTTGGCCAAAACACGGAAAGGTTGTGTCGGATGGACGTTTTACTGACCCGCGAGGTCTGGTTAAGTTAGAATCAAGTAAAAATGGGTCTAAACGCTAAGGCTAAACCTGGGTTTTTCATTTTAATAAATTGCATCAGACTTGGGGCAAGGGTATTTTCGTCCGTTTCTGTCGATTTCCTGGTCTCGGCCAAAACTAAAAAAGTTGTCGGAAGTTCGTTTTCGTCCAGGTTACTTTAGAGTCAAGATCGTGAAAATATGTTTTTAACCGGGGCGTTTTTGAACGGGTTCAGATTTGGTTAAAGTTAATATAAAAAGGTAATAAACTTATAAAGGGAATGGGTTGGTTGCTAATTTTGTTAAAAATGGGAACATTTGAGCGATTTAGAGTCCGTTTTTGTGCTTGTTGAAATATTAACGAAATATTTGGGCGAATATATTCTATTAAGGGTAATTTTCGGTTACATCTTAAAAATAAGTATTCTATAAATGGAAACTTTATATATGTTATTTATGAACTTAGTAATAAGGTAATCAAGGGAATATGGATAAAGTGCTTATAATATTATTATAAAAACGTAAAGTATAAAAATAGTAGTTTTTCGTAATATTGACCTTTAATAAAAATTAATAACTTATTGGGCGTCGAAAGCTCGATGAGATAAATAAATATTGTTATAAATATAAAAGAATGTCGAGACTTACAAAAAATGATAACTTTCCAAAAATAATAACTTTCTAAAAATAGAAACTTACCGGAAATAGAAAGTTTTCAATAAAGTAATGCAAATTATAATTGAATGATAAATAGTATACAAAATATGCTAAGTGTTAAGATTTAGGACACGCAAGTGGATTTCTCATCACATATATATATATATATGTTTTCGTTGTAACGATGTACGCATCGTCGATCGTACTTTTCAATATAGTAATCGAGCGACTCTAATTATAGGTAGTGATCCCGTTTGTGGATACTCGTACTAGGCTTCTTCATTTGATTATCGACTTTGAATCAAGGTGAGTTCATAGCCCCACCTTTTCTCTTTTAATGGTTTTCTTAAACTATTTTTGGGGTGAGAATACATGCTTGTTTTACCGAATAACTTATCGGTTACTACTACATAAGCGTTACATGAATGTTTTTACTAAAGCTTTTGCTTATCTACCACATGATTTCTAATACATGTTTGATACATGCTTGTTTTACCGAATAACTTATCGGTTACTACTACATAAGCGTTACATGAATGTTTTTACTAAAGCTTTTGCTTATCTACCACATGATTTCTAATACATGTTTGATACATGCTTGTTTTACCGAATAACTTATTGGTTACTACTACATAAGCGTTACATGAATGTTTTTACTAAAGCTTTTGCTTATCTACCACATGATTTCTAATACATGTTTGATACATGCTTGTTTTATAAACTGGACACAAGAAACTTTATGGTATGCTGAACCCAAATATGAGATCAATTGCATGAGTAGTTATTGCCAAAAGACCCCACATCATGAACTGTTAATTGCCTATAATGGGTGAGCGCTAGTACAAGTAAATAGATCTATTGGGTTTGACAGCCCTGTCCGGGGGTATGAATCGAATCCTTTCGAGCACCCAGTCAACGGACAATTTGTATTTAGAATTTAGGTATAAGGCAATAATACCTAGTTATGGGGCAACATGAATTACATACAAGATATGTGTTAACGTCAAGGCTTCGGTGTCATGAGCTCAATGCAATCAAGATTTATACATTGCATTCGTTGCAATGTATTCTGTTGAATTATACTTTGAAATACTGTCGCTGGCTGATCTTAAACCTTGTGGTCCACTATTGAACATTACTTGATTTATTGAAACATTACTTGGATTTCGATAACAATTCTTCTAAATGTTGTAACGCTACTTTTCTTACAGAAATATTTCTTGAACTATTTCAATACTGCTTTTACTTAAACCTATGAATTCACCAACATTATTGTTGACGTTTTTGCATGTATTTTCTCAGGTTATTATATTGCTAGCTGAGCATTGGGAGCATTTGAGTCGCGTGGATATCAAAACTTAAAGGACTCGGTTTTCTTCACATTCGATAATCATTTATCTTTAAAATATACATTGAATCATGTTTGAACTCTTTTAACTTGGTGAAAAGGAAATTATTGGGACCTAAATTTACTCTGATTTATTTAAATCGAATGTGACATTTTATCAAACGTCCCTTTTGAGGTCGTTTACTGTGACTTGTACTTTATACTATGAAGTGGCACCCCAAAGTGGTATTCCGCTGCGTTGTGATTTTATGGGGGTGTCACACAAAGCCCAAGGGAATTGCTTGTAATCCTTCTACTGAGTGAATAAGAAGAATGCACCAATTGATCCCCATGTGCCTTGGAATAAATTCATGAAAGGTCACATGACCCTCCACTAACTTCTTATTGGCGAATCAACAGTCAACACGTGGCACAAACATGTTACATACTATTTAACAATCACATGATCCAACAAAGGGTATTAATGGCAATCATTGATACTAAATATCCAATCAATGCATTGCATTGGGAGAAAGCTATTAATTTGTGGCTGTCATTCACCTATGTAAGCTGGCATGAGTTGTTTAATGACCTTTTTGCTCTTGGGCTTTGGATATAAAAGATTGTACGCAACAGAGCAAGAGGAACACATTAGTTTTAGTTTTAAAAGGGAGCAGTAGTAGTAAAAATTCATGCAACAATTTTACTTGTTCTTTCTTTCTCTTTGTATTAAACACATCAACTAAGGAGTGGTTTTATTAATTTTTAGCATTAGTTTTGTAGTAGTAGTTTTTAGTTAACGAAAAGTTTACTTTCTTTGTATTTTTTTTATTTTTCAGCTTATGGTATTTAGTAGTAGCTTATTAGTTTTAAAAAAGCTATCCAAGCTTATTGGGGATTATTGTAACAAAGATTTGTGGCTTATTGATATGGAGATGGTTTGATTTTTAGCTTATATCTCGGTGCTTATGGTTGCTTATTTTTCTTTCTTTTTCTTTAGCTTATTTCCATAAGTTGAATAAGCTCTCTTGTTTTTATTCGACCTCAATCTAAGCTCATATTTTCCAAATAAGTTTCGGCTTATTTCACTTTTCTTTTCTTTCTACTCAACCAATTTACTTACTTCTAAAAATAAGCTTGATTCGAAAAACTCATGAAGGTGCAATGAGTCATTTAAACTCAGCTTATTCATAAGCTTGCTACACCATCTTATTTTTGAGGGCTTTTGTTTTAAGTTTATAATTGTAGTTAAAGTTTTGGTTTGCTTATAAGTTTTTATTTCTTTTTCTTTTGGCTCGATTCGGATATAAGAGAAGTACAATGAGCTTATGTGCTCGGCTTATATATAAGCCTAGTTACTTTTAAGATCCGAGAGCTTATTTGTTTTTTTAGTATAACTCATTACAATAGTTCTTACCATTTAAATATTAGAAATTATGTTTCATCGTTACTAAATTTAGTTGAGCAGAAAGTGTTAAAAAAATATTAGGCTGGCCCAATAACACACTTCCACTATAAGAAACAGCTTTGAAAAAGAAACAGTTTTGATAACAAAGAAAAAAAGAGTGTTTATGTTAATAGTACGTTGGTTTTATTTTCGATGGCGAATTCGGTTCAACTCATGGGGCGTGGAGCTTAAGGGTAAACTTGCTTAATATTTTAAGTTTAAATCTTTAAGCTCCTAAACTTATTTATTTTGATAGATTATTAGATCGGGTGGTTTTATATCCATTTGCGGTTCTTCGACTCGGTTCTATTTCCTTTCTCTTTTCAATTCATTAGTGTAGATTTATTTAATTTAATATGTTTTTCTTTGCTTATTTGATTAATATGCTTAGTGAGTAGATTTTCTCATATGTTTGTTAAGTGTTAAATTGCTTAGTGAATTAAGTGTGATCATAAAGTGAATATTATTGATTAGTAATTTTTATATTACTTAGATTATTGTTTTGGTTATTCAAGCGGGCAAAAGCCATAAGAATAATTAGGCATTAATTTAGTAATCGATATCTTAATAAAGGTTGTTTTCAATATAAGCCAACGTTGTGTGAAGATAATTTGTTAGAATGATATTGGTTCATCAATAACGACTTAATTAATTAAATCACACTTAAGGATCTAAACGAATCACTTAGCAAGCATATCCTTTTTATATATATCTTTTCGTTCGATTGCTTTGCTTATCTGTTAACTAGTATAATTTAGTTTAGTATTATTTTATATTTAGTTTAAATTTTCAAAATCAAAATTAAGAGACAATCAAGCATTTTATTTCAAAACAATAATGTGGTTTTCTATTCATCTCTCGTTGGGACACGACATCCAGAGGATAAACTATTACTTTTCCTAAAGTAATTTTCATATCTAACGGGACACTGTCTATATTATTACTTATTTGATATTTGGGATATATTTTTATATATAGACTATTATATTATCGAATCAAGCACGAAAATCAAATACGAAAAATCAGCTTCTGTTACTGTATCAGATGATCAATACGCCGTATTCAATTAATTTGAATACGCTGTATCAATCTATAAAATTGATACGTTATATTGGCAAAGAAAGTTAGATATGCCGTATCTAATGGAACTGGATACACCGTATCAGGTTATCGACCAGAATAGTGTATAGAAAACAATTTAAAACACACAAAAACAAATAAACAAATATAAAAGCAAACAATTAAAAGAAAATATACAGAATTTTACACTAATCTAAATTACACTAATTAATCTAAATTACAGTAATCATAGGGGTTAAGTTAATCTAATGTTAAAAACCAAAATATCAAATAAAAGTCAAGATTAAAATTTCACTCCCCGGCAACGGCGCCAAAAACTTGATAGTGTCGTTGTGTAGGTGTAGTTTATGATAGTTCAAGTTTTAAATTTATATTTTACCGACTTTACCTAAAACAACACGTTAACGGGCAGTGTACCCGGTCAGATGGAGTTTCGTGGTAAGTAGGGTGTCGATCACTAAGAGCAAGAACTAATCTTTTATTTTATCAATATTTTGGTTAACTAAACTAAGTTAATTTAAACTATGTTAATTCTATTTTATGTTAAACCTATGCTAAACCTATGTTAATCGTAATTCTAACAGATAAAGGAGGGTTTCAGCTTGAGAGACTGGAACAGGTTTGTGGTGACTTAGATCCACTTAAAACACAATAACACACTCAAGCAAACAGACAAAAGATAGAAGAGCGGTCTAGCCAAATATAAGAAAACTGTATTAACCATGATTAATCCAATTAGAACTTTGGTTTGTTTATATAGTGCAATGAATACTTATCTAGTGGCGGCATATCATTCTTAAGACTTAGGCGTTACTTCTTCCTAAGACCTAGACACGTAGAATTCAGTCACAATTAAACGCATCTGCATAAAGCATCCTATTTGCTGATTCTAATCTATCTTAGGGATTAAAGCAATGGTGATCTTGTTAAACCCTAGATCCTAGAGACTTTACAAACTTACTGCTTAATGGCAATTTATATACTAGTAGTCCACTGGCCAAGTCTTTACCAATTGATTAAGAACGTACTCGTTGATGCCAAGGGTCACCTGTCGGTCAAACTAAGATCACTAATCTAAAGGCCAAGATAGGTCATTATTTGTGATCCTATTGGTCTAGATATATAAATCACTATATGGAGAGCCATCCTGGCATCTAGCTAACATGGTCGGTATCACTAGTTGTAGTTGAATGATATGTCACATACAAAAGCACGTAAACAAGTATAAATTAATAAAAATAAACAAGCAATCTATGATAAATTAAGAATTTGAGATAAACAAGCCAAACATTCAAATCTTTATAATAATGGGTAATACCGAAGGGTATTAACCCTCAATCGTCATAATCAATACAAGAGAAATAATCGAACCAAGGTAAACTAACCTAGTTAAACGAATGATACCAAAATTTTAATGATTACTAGATTATAGGATATTACAAAGTGTTTCATATGGAATTAGTAGCTTTGCTTGACCTCTTCTACTCTCTTCTTATCATCTGAAAATTGACTTGTGTGGTTAAGGTATCGAAAATATGATCAAGCACACTGAAAACCCATTTAGGTTTTCTATTTATAGGGTATGGAATTTGGTCGATACGGCGTATCGAGTGACATGGATACGGTGTATCGGGTGTTTCTTGGAGTAGGGACCACTGATGTGTGCTAAAACATACATCATTTGTACCTCGGGAAATGCTAATAAATGGACTAAAAATGCTAAAATATGGATAATTATCTTGCAAATATGTTTGTTTCGTATTTTTATGTCTTGCAGGTAAAAATGATTGAAAACGGAGCAAAAACGGGTATTTACGGGTTCGTCGCGATCAAGAGTGCCTATTTTTCAAAATCAAGACAAAGTCGTGAAAAGTCCCCAAGCATGCCATTGGAAAGAGCATGGAAATTCGAGTCCGACGGTGCTTTCATATCTTATTGGGCCGGCCCGACACCATTTATATGGGTCAGACCGACCCATATTTATCCAAGTCCAAGTATTATACAAGTATGCAAATGCAGCCCAAGATTGAATGATACTAGGCCCAAGACTCTCAAATCCCATGAAAGAAAAAAAATCCACGTTGAAAATGATATATCACATTTGATTCATTTGTGCATTTCTTGGCAAGTGACTGCCACTCTCCCAAATTAAATCAAGTAAGAGAGTGACCAGTTCCACTCTCACCCACTTTACTACTTTCAGCCTATCTCAAGCCGACGCGTGGCGTCTCTTATCTTCTCAATTCTCAATTTGAAATTTAAGGATGGTACGAGGTTCGTCCAAATGATTGGGAATGAAGGCTCTTTCGTGGAAGTTTCCTAGCACGCTCCTCACATGATTTTACAAATTTACCCCTCAACTTTGGCTTATAAAAAGACATACGCAGCAGCTTATCTGAGGGGGGAGGATTTTGTAGTTTACTCTAAAATTTTAGTTTTTAGTATGTAGCTTTTAGATTATTTAGTTTTTGCTTATTGTAAAAGCTTTATTAGCTTATTTCATCTTATCAAGAATATTGTAAGAGATCTTTTACTTAATGAAGATGATGATTGGTGTTACTCAAGTGCTTATTTCCTTGGCTTTCTTATTCTTCCTTTTTCTTTTCTTTTAAGCTTATTCTCGAATAAGCTCTTTTGAGCTTATTGGGCTTCCTTAGCTTATTTTTTGTTTGAATAAGCTATTCTATAGTTTGTTCGTTTGGATCTAAGCTCATAAAAATCAAATAACCTTGGCGTATTTATTCACTTATCTAGTTTCTATTTTGCTTATTTCTTTTGTATTAATCAACCAAATAAGCTAACCGATTGCTTATTTTGGACCGCTTATCTCACAGCAGCTTATAAACTGAATAAGTTCAGCTTATAGCTTTTTCGGTTCCAAGTTATTCAATCGTTTAGTTTTTCAATAAGCTTTTTCGAGTAGATGTCCTTTATAGCTTATTTAGTTTTGCTAATATTTTGAGCTCGATTCGAACATCAATCGAATGTGCGATGAGTTTTATACTCGGCTTATTCTAAATAATCCTTTGTCACATTATTAGTTTCGAGAGCTTATTTTTGTTTACCTAGCTTATTCGTTTTGTCTAACTCTTTTCCAATAGTCGTTTTTAGCTCATTTAGTTTTGAAAATGCTTTATCTAAAAAAATGGGCCTAAGTGTTTGGACTTGGTTGGATCGAATCCAATTGAGTTTCGAAACAGTTTTCTAAGCTTGAAACCATAGTCTGATTTTGAATTTTGGTAAGATAGATTTATAAAATTCATTTTTTTATAAAATAATAGATTTGTTTAATTTTTCAAAAATACAAAAATATTAATTTAGCTTAGTTAGATTTATAAAAGTTTGTCCAATATATTTCATTGCTTAACCCTTTCTTGTCTTATGATGGACCGATCAACTCATGAGGCGTGGAGCTTAAGGGTCTAGTACACTAGCTTTTTATCTTAAGTTTAAAGCTAAAAGCTTCTAAACTTAAATATTGAGTTAGATTATTATATCGGGTGGTTTTTTTGTTCTTTTGCGGTTCTTCGACTCGGTTTTACCTCTTTTCCCTTTTCAATATATTAGTGTAGATTTATTTAGTTTAAAAAATGTTTATGTTTGATATTATGATTGTTGCTAGTTTATTTGTTATGATTAGTGAGTAGTTTATTAGTGCTTGCTAAGTGATTAGTGATTTGGAATTTAAGTGCGGTTTTAAAAAGGTTTAAAAAAATATATATAGTCATTAGAATTTTCCAATTTACATACCGTCATTTACTTTTAATGCAATTTAAATACTTGTCATTTATTTTAAAAAGCATTTTACTTTACTTGTCATTTAATTTCTTGAAACTTGTTTTCTAAGGATTTTAATTTGTTAAACCTAAGCCCGCACTTAAGGAACATTTCACGTCACTTAGCAAGCATATTTGTCATTTATATCTTTTAGATCAATTTTAGTTTAATCTTTTAGTTTTAAATCTTAGAATTAATATTAGTTTAATTTTTAGTTTAAAAATAGTTTAAAACCAAAACCAAAAACTTTTATGACAATCAAGCTCGATTTACAACTTGAACGTAGATTTCCATTCACCTCTCGCCGAGGAAAACGATACCCGTGTTGATTACTTTTTATTCTTTCCTAAGAATAATTTGTATGATACTTAGCTTGCGTATACGTATATGTATTTTATAAATATATATATTATATTTGAGGGTTTATTTGATATACGCGTTGTGAACAACATCGGAGATCAACCACGTTCGATATCTTTCAGAATATTTTATTACTTTAAATTAAATACGGTGTATGGAGTCTCCTGGATACGGCGTATTGGTCTTTGAGTCTTCGTGGTTTCTTGTGAAGTGCAGGCACAGATACGCTGTATCTTCCTTGATGGATACGGCGTATAGGATGTCAGAACAGTAATCTTCAAATGTCTTCGTTTAAGCTCCAAAATGCGTGCCTTTTTGCTAATCTTCACCAAGTACTCCATAATTACTATAATTCTCAAATACAAACGATTAAGTAACAATTCTTGCAATAATCATACAAAATTGGTTATTTACTTGGGATAAATGATGTTATAAAAGTGATGTTATTTGATGTCATCAGGTCCCCAAAACAATTGAGGGACCGCCTGTCTGTTTACCAGATGTCAAAAAATCTGTTTCTTTTCAAAAATCTATTTTAGGTCCTGGACCAAAATATATAATGGTAAACAATGTTAAAATTCCCGTTGCTAGTGATAATAAAGTTAAACAATTTTATAAACCATCGTTAAAACACGGAGTTGGGTTTTCTAAACCAAACTTTAGGTCAAAAACTCCACCTCCTAGGAGAATCAACATTTCTTATCCTCGTTCTAAGACACCACAACCAGAAAGAAATGTTGGTCGACAAAACCAACCTCATGGATATCCTGTAACTTGGAATAACTTCCAACGTCAAAGTTACATGCCATGGGGAATGTGTCCTCCATTTCCATATCCCAATTAAATGCAACAAATGCAAGGGATGTTTGGCTTTAACAACTTAGGATCCATGAGATATTGGGGACCAAATGTTTGAATTGTTGTCTTATATAAATAGATATGCCTTGGAGTTGACTTAGAACCCGATGAGTGGATAAAAGATAGAGGATGCTCAAAACACATAACGGGCAACCGAAAGCTCTTTTCAACCTACAAGGAATACAATGGAGGTAATGTCATTTTTGGTAGAAATCTTTGCGGTAACATCATTGGCAAAGGTACAATCTCTAATGACTCTCTCAATATTGATAATGTAGAATATGTAGATAACTTAAGATTTAACTTTCTAAGTGTAGGTCAAATATGTAATAATAAATGTAAAGTAACTTTCTCTGAACACGATAGTAAAATCACTAAGGATGGTAAGATTATTGGTAGAGGTATTAGGAAGAAAGGCTTGTATGTGATGAAATTAGCAAATATGCCAAAAGAATAAATTTGTCTTGCAACGACTGATGAAAACTCCACTATGTGGCATAGGATATTAGGTCACACTAACATGCGTCTCATTCAATCCTTAGCCTCTAAGGAACTCATTAGAAATTTACCTAATCTTAAGTTTGATCAACACTTTTTTGATGCTTGTAAAATTAGCAAACAAGCTCACGCTAGTCACAAAGCTAAGAATAAAGTTTCAACGACTAGATGCTTAGAACTTCTCCATATGGATCTCTTTAGTTCATCCGCCATACGGAGTTACGGAGGAAACCTCTACACCTTAGTAATAGTAGACTACTATTCTAGGTACACTTGGACAAGATTCCTTAAAACTAAAAACGAAGCCTTTGATCAATTTGAAATATTTAGTAGGAAAATACAAAACCAATTAGGATGCTCTATAGTGTCAATTAGGACGGACCATGGTAGGGAATTTGATAATGAAGTGCAATTTAGAGAGTTTTGTAATGCCAACAGTATTACACATAACTTATCGGCTCCACGCACTCCACAATCAAATGGTGTAGTAGAAAATAAAAATAGGACACTACAAGAAATGAGTAGAACTATGTTGAATGAACATTCGTTACCATAAAAGTTTTGATGTAACGTCGTAGACACTTCAACCTATATCCTAAACCGTATCCTAATTAGAGCCTTATTAGGAAAAACACCTTATGAACTCTTGAGAGGTAGGAAACCCACTCTTGATTATTTCAAAGTGTTTAGAAGCAAGTGCTTCATCTTAAACACAAAAGATTACCTTACAAAGTTTGACCCAAAGTCTTACAAAGGTATCTTTTTAGGTTACTCCAAAAATCGTAAAGCCTACATCATCCTAAACAAACACACCATGAGAATTAAAGAATCACTCAACGTGACATTCGATGAAACTCCTCCACCCCCTAAGACATCACCCTTGGTTGATGATGACTTATATGAGGAAGAAGAAATTAAGGTTACCGAAAAGAAAAACATAGAAAGAGACATTGAGGATGAATCTTTAGAAATTGACAAAGTAGTCAATATTAAGGAATCTAGGAACCATCCTTTAAAAAATGTCATAGGAAACCTTAAACAAAGAACTTTTAGATCTCAAGCCCAAAACCAAAGTAACTTCTTTTGTTTTATATCAACTATAGAACCTAAGAATGTGAATGAAGCCTTAAAGGATGAAAGTTGGATAATCGTTATGCAAGAAGAACTAAATCAATTCGTTACAAATGATGTTTGGGAGTTAGTACCACAACCTAAGAATATGACAGTCATAGAAACTAAGTGGGTGTATAGAAATAAGTTAGATAAGAACGGTGTTGTTTCTCAAAATAAGGCTAGGTTAGTCGCCCAATGTTATAATCAACAAAAAGACATCGATTATGATGAAACTTATGCCCTAGTTGCTAGATTAGAGTCTATTAGGATAACATTAGCCTATGCTTGTGCATTAGATTTTAAGTTATTCCAAATGGACGTAAAAAGTGCAAGCCTAAATGGTTTCATCAATGAGGAGGTATACGTGGCACAACCTCTAAGATTCATTGACTTCGAAAAACCGGATGATGTTTAAAAACTCAAGAAAGCTTTGTATGATCTTAAAAAAGCTCCTAAAGCTTGGTATGTGATGTGTGCTTAAACACACATCATTTCTTACCGGAAAACACACTAAAACAGAGTAATAACCATAAAATATGTAAAATTATATTGGAAATATGTTTCGGATGAGTTTCGATAGTGTTTTCACGTTTATCGAGATTCAAACAAAGTCAAAAAATTCCCCGAACATTCCAATAGAAAGAGCGCGAAATTACGGGTTCATCGGTACCTTTCTCATCGTTCGAACCGGCTTAAATTTCCTTATATGAATCGGTCAAATGTCTGTTTGACCCTTTTTATTAATAAAACCTGGACCCTTCTTATTAAGCCTTAAAAGATAAATTTTGCATATATATCTATGATGGACAAGCTAGCTCAGCTAGCAAAGGCATAAGCCTTGTGTCCTTCATACCATGAGGTCCACAGTTCGAATTAATCTTAGGATGGGTTATCCCACTGCCACGTTAGATGACACGTGGCTGACACGTGGCTACTACATGGACGCCACGTGGACCTCTATCTGACACGCTAGTGGCGGCAGTCCAATGACAGCCTGCCATGTGACGACGGCTGCTGACATGTCATAAATGTAGGTACGAAGTTGCAGAGGTGGTAGTACAAAGTGGCAGAGTGGCAGGTGGCGGCTAATGATTGCATGTGGCGATTAGCCAATAGGAGAGCGATACGTGTACAAGAGGACAAGATAGTGCAGTTGTCATAACACTAGATCCGAGGCTTCTAGATGACCAAATGATTAGCTAACATTTATGGATCTAAGGCTTCTAGATTCCAAATGATTGGTTGGAAATGAGTGTTGTGAGCAGGTGGACCCATGAAATGACCAAATTGCCCCCATGCTCAATTGGGCTATAAAAGGCCCCTCATTCTTCACGCACCAGACACTTTTCTTTTCATTTTTTTTCTTATTTTCACATAGTAGTATTTTTAGCTTATTATTTTTATTAGCTTAGGTTTTTGTAAAGCTTTTTAAGCTTATTTTATTTGGGTTATTAATGAAGATGAAGATTTTAAAGAATGATGTGACTTGAGCTTATTTCTTTTTCTTATCCTCTAATCTTTCTTATCTTATTTTCTAGGTTATATCCTAATAAGCTCAATCATATAGCTTATTTTTGGATTATAGAGATATAGCTTAAATTCGGATAGCTTTTCCATAGCTTATTTGATTTAGCTTATTTCTTATATTTTTGGTTTTAAAGTTTTCAAATAAGCTATACGTAGCTTATTTTGAAGCTTATTTTTCTATCATCTTTTAGATTGTTTTCAAAGCTTAAAGTTTTTAGCTTTTTCAAGTAGCTTATTGTTTGAGATCTAATCCTTAAATATACCCGATTCTCTTTCACTTTTCGAAGAGAACACCTTAGTTTTGGGTGGGTTTAGATTTATTAATAATGGATCTATTGTTTTTAGTTTTGATCTAGTTTTCTATAGCTTAAAGTTGTTAGCTTTTTCACGTAGCTTATTGTTTTAGATCTAATCCTTAAATATACCCAACTCTCGTTCACTTTTTGAAGAGAATATCTTAGTTTTGGGTGGATTTAGATCTGAAGTTTTCATTTTTAATAGCTTATAATTCTTTTTAGTTTAATCTCTCAGCTTTATAATTTAATTTAATTAAAATAAAAAAACTGAAAAAAAAAAAAAAATAAAAAAAAAAAAGAAACCAAAAATAATTATAATTCTTTTTAGTTTAATCTCTAGCTTATAATTAATAAATTGTTCATTATAACCTTGATTGTATTTTGATGTTGATGAAACCATTTCTACATCTAAGGCGAGGAGCTTAAGGGTTTATAAGCTAGTTTAATTTCTAAGTTTAAAGCTTTTATAAATTTTACAATGCTTTTTAGTACATAAAGTTAACAACTTTATTAACTAATAAGTTAAATAAGATCTAATAAAGAAGTAAATTTAGTATTTTATTTAGTTTATAAGATCGGGCGGTTTAATTCGTTTCATTTTGTCACACGGGTTCTACTTTCCTTCCTTTCTCAATACATATTAGTTTTACTTTATGATGTGTCATTGTGTAAGTGTTATTTATGTATTAAGTTTTACTATTTATTTTATGTCGATCATACCTAAAAATAACACTTTAACGGGTAGTGTACCCGGTCAGATGAATTTTTGTGGTAAGTAGGGTATCGCTCACTAAGAGCGAGAGCGTTAATATCTAATCTATCAGTATTTTAGTTATCTAAGTTAAACCTAAAACTAATGCAAAAGGGGGGGAGGTTTCAGCCTGAGAGACTAGCACGGTTTTGTGTATCTAACCTAAGGTTTTAATGACAAGTAAAACAATAAACACACACAAGAAGATAAACAAACGATAGAGGAATAGTCAAGAACTAATGTAAGGAAAATGTATCAACCACGAATAACCTGATAAAACGCAGGTTTGTTTAGTTAGTGCAATGATTGACTTATCTTGAAGGACATATCATTCCTAGACTTAGGCGGTACTTCTTGCTAAGACCTATCTGCATAAAGCAAGCATTTGTTGATTATAATCTATCTTAGGAGATTAATAATGGTGCTCTTACTAAACCTTAGCTCATGGAGACTTTACCCACTTACTGCTTAACGGCTCTTTATATACTAGTAGTCTACTGTCCGAGTCCTTACCAATGGAATAAGAACGTACTCGTTGATACCTAGATCACCTTATGGCTCAACTAAGATCACTAAACTAAAGGTAAGGATAGGTTAATATTTGTGATCCTATGATTCTAGATATATAAATTGCAATATGGAGAGCTATTCCGGACTCTTAGCCTACGCCCAAACAACACCGAAGTTGCAGCGCATTAAATATGTAGGACTAGACCCAGTTGAATGATAGGTCGCATAGTTAAGCACATAACAAGTATCATGTGATAAACATAATTAATAAATCAACGATAAATTAAGCAATCAAGATAAACAAACCAAACATTAGATCTTCAAAAACATGGCTGATACCTAAAGGTATCAGCCGATAGTCATTGTAAAAATACACACGGTTTGATATATGAACGATTAAAATAAAGAAACCTTAATCGAACGCGTATTTGGTTGTGCAAAGACTACAAGAGTTTTCCTATGATCTTGAGGCTCTTTTCTGACCTTCTAGGCTCCTTTATTCGTCTCTTGGTCGATTTGGTGGTTTAGGGATTCACTTGTACACTTAAAATTGAGTTTTGGGTCGTCAATATATAGGGTCAGGAATCGCGTCGATACGCCGTATCGAGCTATGTGGGATACGGCGTATTGGGGATTTCTTGGAGTAAAGACCACGTTTGATTTTTTCTACAATCTTCGTATATAATAAATCTTGGATACGGCGTATAGAAGTTCCTGGATACGACGTATTGGGCTTTATGTCTTCGTGGTTTCTTGTGAAGTGTAGGCACGTATACTCTGTATCTTCGTAATGGATACGGCGTATTAATGTTCTTTGTTGACCAAAGTATTATATACGGCGTATCGTTGATGTGGATACGGCGTATTCTTCAAAGTCAGGCAATGGTCTTTTGATTCGTCGTATAGGTCTAGAATTATACGGCGTATTTTCTGTCAGATCATTAGACTTTGTCGAACTTTTCATTTATGCTCCAAAATGCGTGCCTTTTAGCATAACTTCACCAAGTACTCCATATTTACTGCAATTCTTAAATACAAACGATTAAGTAACAATTCTTTACAATAATCATACAAAATGAGTTAATTACATGGGATTAATGATGTTATAAAATAGGCGTTATTTGATTTCATCAGTTTATTAATTAGAAAAAATAACATGATTGTTGATTTGATTGTTGATATGATTAATGAGTGGTTATTATATGCTTGTTAAGTGAGTAGTGACTAGTGAATTTAGTGTGAAATTAAAAGGGAGTGTTGATTAATAATTTATGGATTATTTAGAATTCTTGTTTGGTTATTTTGATGGGCAAAAGCCGTTAGGATAATCAACTATTAATCTAGTAGATAATACCAAAATAAAAGATTATTTTCAAAATAAACCAACGTTGTGAGAAAATAATTTTTTAAACGGGTAGATCATCAATAAAAACTTTTCTTCACACTTAATGATCTTTTCGCCTCACTTAACAAGCATATTTTTTAAACGTATATTTTAGATCTTTTAGCTTAATATTTTCTAGTTTAAATTATTAGTTTAAAACAAACCAAAAAAAATATTTGATAATCAAGCATCCAATTAAAGACATAAACGTAAATCTCAATTTATATCTCGCTGAGGACACAACTCTAGAAGATTTAATTATTATTTGTCCTCAAGTAATTGTTATTTCTAACGAGAAATACTTTAATATTACTTCGACACGTTGACGACACGTGTCAAGTTTTTGGCACCGCTGCTGGAGAGATTTGTAAGATTTTTGCATTGTGTTTCGAGTTAGTGTCTTGAAGATCCTTAATTTTGAAAGTTCATTTTCGTATTTATAAAAAAATAAAAATACAAAAAAAATCCAAAAAAAATATTTTCCATTTCTATTTTATTTTTCCTTATATATATATATATATATATTAAAAATACCAAATATATTTTTATTTTACTTTTATTATCTTTACAAAATCCAAAAATATTTTCTATCTTATTTCTTTTTAGTGCATGTGCACACGTTCTTCTACGACCGACCTCTTTTCGCCTTTTGAAGATCCCGAGAGATTAATTCGTCGAAGAAATCGTGGTGAACTATCACTTTTATTTTATTTTGAAGAAATTAATATGGATCCTTGGTATGTGCTTAATCACACATACCTTTTACCTTTAAAAACGAGCTAAAATAACCAAAAACGGACTTAAAATGTCAAATATACGCTTGTTTTGCTAATTGTGTTGTGCAGGAACGGATAACTAAGAAAAAGACGAAAAACAAAGCCAAAACGACAAAACCGGACTCTCCTAAAGGATTGGCTCTACGGGTTGTTCTAGGGGTATCTTACTCTTAAAGTGAGAGTAAACAAAGGGTTTATATGGGGATTAACTAACTAGTGTAGTTAGTTAATAAGCAACATGTAAAGGCGATTTGGGTGTAATCCTAAAATTTACCAATTTAAACAAGTTACTCCATCTAAATCCAACTCATCACTGCGGTCTCGAGTGATATACTAAGCCAAGTTCTAAAGTCTACAACATCACCGGCACACTCATATTTTGTGGAATTTGGGTAAACATTTAGAACGGATAAGGTTAAATCCTTACAATATCTAACAAAGGTTATTGTGTGCGGGTTATGTAACATGTAATTTCACAAAAGTATGCTTGAAAAAGTTTAAATTTGAGCATAATTTAAGCATTTTAGTGTGAAAATTAAGACAAGTATACATTCTAATTCCACCCCCCACTTGAATTATACAACGTCCTCATTGTATAGATAAAACATTAAATACGGTAATTTAAAAAGAATTAGAATGAGAAACTCCCCTGACATTTGCTCGGTAGATTCTCCATGTTAGTTTATTGAGCAAGATTGTGTGTTGAACAACCGTCTTGAAGTTTCAAGACTCCAACACTTCAAGATCTTCAGATTTGTAAATTCTCCACCAATATTCGTTGATATTTCTTTCACGAGGTCCTATGTAAATTCTCAGAAAACAAATGCAATTCTATATCCGTGTATTCATTTGGTTAGACTCGAAATAAATACCTAAAACTGTACAGGAAGTCGATACGCCGTATCCATACCCCAGGATACGTCGTATTGATACCTATGTCAAATACGTTGTATTCGTTTAACGAATACGCCGTATCGATTGTACTGAAAATAAAGACTGGATAACGTTCAGTTTGTCAATACGTTGTATCCATGGTGTAACACCCCCAAAATGGATCGCATCGGAATATGAGTCTGGGGATGGTACATCATAGATCAATAACACAAGATATATATAAAAACGACCAAAAAGTCATTTAAAAACCGATACATTGGATTTAGCAAAGTATTTGTTACAAAAGTCTGAAGCTTTACTTGTTCAAAATACAGAATACAAGATTCTAGTTCATAACAATTTATCCCAAAATATAATGCAACCAAATCTTTAGCATGTGACATCCAAAATATAAGCACCAATGCATCCCTTGCACCTCGTGCCTTATTGACCTCCTAAAAAACATTGCTTTAAAACGTCAACATATTGTTGAATGAATTCATAGGTTTGTAAATGTATAATGTAGGACCGCAAGATTTCCCCATGATAATGCAACAGATGCAAACATCATAAAATGTAATTACGTTTTCCTAAGCTCATGAGACTGAAGCTTGACATGTATGAAATGCAATATAATTTGTCAACATTGCCCGTGATGATGTTATAACCCGCAACATCCTATGTCCGCATGGTATAACGTTCGGTTCTGCCAGTGATAGCTAATCACCCGAACAGGGATGTCAATCCCAAATAGATCTATTTATAACATCCGCGCTCATAACAGTAACTGACAGTTCATGATTATGGGCTCAGATGAGTTATCGCTACTTAGGCAAACATGTGATCAAGTAAAATGTACACTTGCGTCCAATTTGTAAAACATGCATATGTTTCTCACCCCAAAACTTGTAAATCATTATAAATGTAAAACGTGGGGATATGAACTCACCTCGAGTGAATGAATATCAAGTATATCACAGAAAATGGGTCAGATAAACGCCGAATGCAACCTAATTAATTATAGGCCGTATAAGTACTAAGCACTTTGAATAACTACTA
This sequence comes from Tanacetum coccineum, assembly GCA_026074375.1. Taxonomy (NCBI): domain Eukaryota; kingdom Viridiplantae; phylum Streptophyta; class Magnoliopsida; order Asterales; family Asteraceae; genus Tanacetum; species Tanacetum coccineum. The sequence continues at coordinate 51,636 of BQNB010024615.1, forward strand.
CAATATATAATTCTATATAGCTACATCACCATCTAATTGCGTTTATGAAATCGTATTTATAAAGTTAAAACGTTTATAAATATTTCATTAGTAAAAACGACGTAACTTTATCGTTTTAAGCCCATTTTTTATGTCCACGCTTTCGTATTAAGATGAGTTATCAGTATATTACATTTTTATATTTTTACTCCCCTGGTGAACAATGGTTTTTACTGTTCATATACTTTTATAAAATTTGTCGTCGTAAACTCGTAAATGTCGTATTTTATTCGTTAGAACTCCATTTTTAGTGATTCTTTCGAGCACGTCTTCATAATTAAAAGTTTTATCAAATTAATGATATTTTCAAAATGTTCATGTCTGAGATGAACAGTAACTTTAATAAAATTAGTTTTATAAAAGTATTTATTGTCGTAAACTCGCGTAATTCATAACTCCTTCGTTATTAATCCTAAAATTATGATTCTTATTGTTTTGAAATCCTAAAATTATGTACTAACTGATAAAATATGTTTATATTTTCATTAGATGTGAATAGTAATTGGTTTTTATAAAATTTCTTTTATAAACGCGTTTAATTAATGTATAACTTAAAATTAGCGTATCTCCTTCGTTATAAATTGGTTTTTGAGTTCTCTACATGCTCACGATCCTTGTGACATGGTGTATTTTTGAAAATCATATTATTTATAATTTTGTTAAGTTGATGCCCAACAGCCCCTCTTTGTCCATTTTGTTATCATGTATTTAAAAGTTCGTTTTTATAACTTTTAGGTTTAACCACTTTTGTTCAAGGTCCTTTATCAACCTTTAATATCACTGTCTTCATACATAGGTCTTTAGTCCATGATTAGTTACTATGTATCCAAGAATCACAAGAATAATAAAGTTTACATTAGCTCATTTGCTTCATGAATTTATAAGTAACTTTTTATACTTTTACTTATTTATATGCTTTATAAAACTTAAACCAACATCATCATATAGTGTATTACTTGCTTTATAACATGATACATAACATCCATATAGCATATGACAAAGTTTACCAAAACCATAAACAAGAATAAAAACCATTTTATATCTCATTACGTTCCTTAGATGGTGATTAACTACACAAATATTATATATGCATAAAATCACAAAAGTAAAGAGATTAAGGTTTTTAGATAACCTTAATATGAAGTAGGATGATTAGCAATATGATCTAAACCCTTGTTTAGCTACTTAACCCAAGCTTGCAACACTTAGAAAACCCTAAAACCAAATGAAACCCTAATCTTGAATCTTGCTTGATTAACCCTTGTAAACTACAAACCAAACCTTCTAAACACCTTAGGATATCTTAGATTTGATGTAGTAATGCTTGTAAATGTGATAAAAAAAATTTGTATGGATTATTGGTGTGGTTTGATGTTGACCGTGGCCTATAAGGAAAACTCGGTAACACTATTCACTATAACTCGGTCGGTCTAAATTGATAAAATCTAACAATTATGAATTATTAATAACCACAAATTCGATAAAACCAAATTTTATGATGATTAGATAATCCAAATGTTCTAAAAACTCAAATTCGATAGAACCGAATTTGATTACCGAGTTTTAGTAAATCTCGAGCAATCGATTTTTAACACTTCAAAACTCGATAAAACCATGAAATGAAAGTGTAAACTGACTTGTAAAGCTTATTACCGATTTTTGACTTAGTAAAATTCCCTATATCACAAATTCGATGTAACCGAATTTGTGAATCTTAACAAATTCGACAATACCGAGTTTAATACCGAATTCCTAATAAACGACTTTTGATAGAACCAAAAGATCGAATATATCTATTACACTGATTTTTCGTACTGAAATTGCTAAATTTACAAGAAAAAATGTTCCTATACGCAAAATCACTCTACCGAGAATGCGAAGCTTCTACCGAAAATCAAATCCACGCGTCCGAGAATGAAATGAACAGTTCCGAGAGCACAATAACGTCCAATATCTCGAAATCACAGCCAAATTCAATCTCGAAACCTCAATAGTACTTACCGAATTCGGAAACCACCAATTCTTGATTCTCGGTCGATCACAAACACGCACAAATCGAACACTCTACTTCTCTATTGGCGATTGATACCACTTGTTAGGTCACATGAATCTTGAATCAATCATATCAACATGCAAGCTTAGAGAGAATGAGAGAAAATGGAGGGAAAATTCAAATCTTATTTAGGAGGGAAATGAAAGTTGTTTACAAGAGCATCACCCTCTAATGAAGATTAGAGGGATATTTATAGGCAAAGGGAGGGAGGCTTCCCTTCCTTATTTTTCTAATTTTACAATACTAGTCCCTAGACTTTGGATATTATGTTATTTCTTTCTTAAAGCATAATAAACCTTATTACAAGCTATATTAAACTAAACAAAATAAAGTCTAATAATAAAACCACATAATCGACACTTTTCATAATCCTACAGTTTCTGCTGCACGTGACATGATGTCACTGTGGTGTCACCAACTTTACTTTCATATTTATTTATTGGGCTTTTAATGGGTTTATATAATAGTGGGCTGGCCCGGCCCATTAAGTGGGTAACGGGCTGGCCAAATAAAATCTGGGAACACCGTTGGACTCGTTATCTTGCGCTCTTTTCATTCCCGTACTCGGTTTTATCTGTTTTGTCTTTATTTTTTTTGTCTTTTTCTTGATATCCGTACCTGCACATACACAAACACAAAAACAAACATATATATGCATTTTTACATGTTTTTGGTCTTTTGGGGTCGTTTTATATGGTAAAAAGTATGTATAAAATAGCAAATACCAATAGTACTCTCACTTTGCTCGTCAGTCTGCGGATGATATGCAGTACTCATATCTAAATTCGTACCCAAAGCCTTCTGAAGTGACCTCCAAAAATTTGCAAACCTAGGGTCGCGATCACAAATGATTGAGACACGTATTCCATGCCTCGTGACCACCTCTTTCAGGTACATCCTTGCTAACTTTTCCATGGGATCAGTTTCCCTCACTGGTACAAAGATGGCGGATTTTGTAAGTCAGTCAATAATCACCCAAATGGTGTCGTAGCCTTGTGACGACTTAGGAAGTTTCATGACAAAATCCATACTGATATTGTCCCACTTCCATTGAGGTATATCGGGTTGCACAAACAATCCGGATGGCCTTTGGTGTTCAGCCTTAACCTTAGCATAAGTCAAATATTTGCTAACATAGGTGATGATGTCGGCCTTCATATTGGGCCACCAATATAGCTTCTTCATGTCTTGATACATCTTGTCAGAACCCGGATGGATAGAGTATTTTGACTTGTGGGACTCGTGCATGATCACAGTCCTCAGGTTGCCATAACATGGTAACCACCTCCTACCATTTAAGCATAGAGTTCCATCCGCGCGGGGTTTCAACTTTTCCGTTCTAGGTTTCTCTGGATCCTTTGAATTTTTAATCAACATACCTCAAACATCTTCATTCTTGATGTTCTCTGGTTTCCGTGCTTCGGTCTGAGCATTCAGGTAACCTCTATGAGCCTTAAAGAGTTCCAACTACTCTATGTTTAGCATCTAACTTATATAAAACTCGTTCTTCGCAAATTTAAAATCTTTAATAAAAAGATCCGCGAATGCTTAGTCTAATAAAACAAGCTTTGCATATTTAAAGTCTATCATGAACCATTGCAAACTCCTTGGCTTCCAAGCTAGAATTCGCATTTTTAAAAGCTTCATGTATAAAAGACTAGCAAATGACTTAAATAATATATAAAAGGGCACGCTATGAAGAGCAACATGCTCGATCAAGTCAAAATTTACTCCTTAAAAAGACAAAACTACGTGTCAAAACACTTATTCTATTTTTGAAAAAAATTTAATTTAGGCATATTTTTGCTATTTTTGGTGGCAAAACGGGGTTACGTGAAGACAAGGCAAATGCAAGTAAGATCAAATCGAAAGATCCCCCCATACTAGAACTACACATTGTCCTCAATGTGAGACTGTCACCCCATACAAGTTCCAAGGCATACTCCAAATATTAAAAGGTCATCTACACACAAATCTAAGCCTTTTATTAATTATGTTAATAGATTAAATGTTAATTAATTAGACAAGATATCAGATTCCCATAAATAAGCAACTAAGGATTTGTAAGTATCCTGAGTTGAACGATGGACAAAACCACGAGCATGAGAGTCTTCATAATTTGGGGCAATCCTGGACATAAAACACAAAACACGAAACACAAGAAAGGAAGAGGTGAGCCTCCTCACATCACACTTATTCATAAATATTATACTAATATACTACTACTAGGGATAAGCATGGGTTGCCACCCACGAAGCGCTTGCTTTTGGTACACGACTCTAGCCTTGACTCTCCCCCTTCATCGGTGATATCTAGTACGAAACAAGTGGAAATAAAACTTCATCTGGAAATTCATGATGTCCACCGGCTCAAATATGAAATATGAAAAGCGGAGATGCCGGGGTCAAAATGATATCCTCATCCCAGAGGAGAGAGGAAGAGAAGAATATTCCACCGGATAGGTGAAATAAGGAAGAAAAATTCGGATACACATTTATTAGAAATGAAAAGATAAAGGCGATCCTCAAAGGGATAGGCTCACATATGCTAGAGAAAAAAATTTCGTTAGTGAATGTAGGTCCAAAAACTTGTCCTCGGTCATCAAATCATCAATTGGAGCATCATACAAAATCTTCTTCCAATTATTCGCTTTAGATTCCAAATCAAATAAATCATCATTCTCTTCGAGAGGTGGTTCATCGGTGAACCCCTCGAGAATGGAAACAACGCTCATCTTAGGAGTTGACGGATCACGGCGAAGTAGAAACTCAATCTCATCAAAGTCGCCACATGGGTCGAAACATTCATCCTCATTAAAATCGGAAAGAGGTGTGACAAGCAAAGCCGGCTCATCAATGTAACAACAAAAGATACTTACTCTCGATTTTTCTCTAACACCTCATCAAAAAGAGGATTTACGTCACTAGAGATGTATTCGTCATCGAATTTGAAAAGAGGGTTCGAGTAAATTTTAACATTTTCTTTCGGAACGTCCTCATCGGATAGTGACTCGTCATCACTAGAAATAAAATCATCATTTGAATCGAAGAGAGGGTTAGAGAAAGTCACAGATTTTTCTTTAGAAATGTTAATGGGAGAGAAATCATCACACGAAGGTAAATCACAATCACTATCACTCTCTGATGTATCCTCGGACTTACTTGGGATTGAAACAAGGTCCTCAACACTAGACTTTATGAATTCATCCGACTCCTTTTCAGAAATAGTGTTAAGATGCTCGTCCCCCATTATGAGAGAGTCCTCGGGTTCCAAAGTTGGTAAAACGGGTGTGATTGCAATAGACGGAGGTATTTGAGAATCAATTTCATTCAAAGGAATAGTACTCTTCTCGTTATCATAGTCATCATCGTTATCATAGCAAAAAGATTTGAAACGTTGCGAAGGATAAGTACTAAGATAAGCCACCTGCTCTAAACGCTGAAGCTCTTTCTTTTTATTAATCTCAATACTCATTCCATTGAATTTACCTTTAAGCTCATCAATCATATTTTCACATTCCCTCCTAAAATGAATAGCTATTTTCTCATAACGATAATCTTTAATCTGTAAGTCATTAATTAAACTTAACATTTCATCTAAATAATGCTGCTTTAGATTCTCCATATCTTGGATACTTATTTCTTGAAGAGGTGATTGATCGATGCTAGTCGCCTACTTTTGTTGAAGAAACTTTTCACAAAATGATCGTATCATGTTGAGAAGTTCTTCCCATCTATCATGCACATCTTGCTGATTAAGGTCTTCTTGATGGTTTATGGAATACTACAGGGGTTGGTCAAAACCGGAATAGTTAGGCTCAAAATAGTTTTGATTCATCGGGTGACATTGAAAACTTTCATGAGGGCCCCCACAGTTTTCACAGCAAAGATATTGTTGTGAAAAACTCAGTGAATTTTGTGGATAATAATTATCACTAAAGTTTTTATTGTAGCTCGGTTCTTGCTCATAGACAAGCGGGAACTGTGGTGGATAATCATAACCATGGTGAGAATCATTTCCACATAACTCGCACGAGTATGTCTCGTACTGGGTTTGTGGAGGGTAGTCGGAAAAATTTGGAGGATCATTTAAAGAATTCGGATTTGTATCATTAACGAATGAATTTCCAGCTTCAGAATTGCAAAATGAACAAAATCCTTCTTCAAGATAATATCCATACCTCACACATGTACACCGTTGACAACGTACACCATCTTCTAACGGATCTTTACAATGAAAACAATGAAATTGGTTGAACGAAGATGTTTGGGGTTATGAAGGTGGATTAGAAATATCAGGAGTTTGATTATAAGAATTTGGATTAGAGTCATAGACGGGCTCATCTCCGAAACTCACATTGGTACAATGCCGACAATTTCCACCGTTAAACGGACCTCCGCACCACGAGCATCTTGAAAACCAAGACATTTTGAAGAATTATCGGATAAGAAGGTTAGGAGAATAAGAATTAAACGAATAAGAGGATAAAGGGGAATATTTATAGATTTTTACAAATAAAACATAAGAGAAAAAAAATATTTTTGGTAACCGAAAGTCGATAGTGCATAGTAGCTCTCTAGAAAACGCACAAAGAAGCGGAGGAGCGGGTAAGCGCGAAGCTTTTAAAAACCTTCTCCTTTTGGGTCGAAGTTTGTAGGATCGACCCTCCTTATACCTCTCTTATAGTTTGTTTACTAAAGGTGAGCCGTCACGACAATTTAACAAACGGTTAATTTCAATATTTAAAGAAAATAAGAATAGAAGTGTAAAATATTTTTGTATTTTTATATAAAATAAAACAAAAACTTTCACGGGGAAAGGATCATCAAGGTTCGAACACGAACAATTCCGTAAAAATCGCTACACCTCTCCCCGGCAACGGCGCCATTTTGATATTCGTTCAAAAACCCATCTTAATATAATATATATATATATAATTATTCTTAGGAAAGAATAATAAGTAATCAACACGGGTATCGTTCTCCTCGGTAAGAAGTGAATGGAAATTCACGTTTATGTCGGGAATCGAGCTTGATTATCAAAAAAGATTTGGGTTTGGTTTCTAATTCTACTAACGCAAATGGAAAGTAAATTTAAGGCAAGCTAATCTAAAAAGGGAAAATTAAAACATTAAGCATTAAAACGATAACGAAAATTTTAAAAACGCGACTAAAACCTAAATTATCAAATTTTAACCTTAAAAAGGTAAATTTAATTTCTAACAGTCCTAAATGATAAAATGATTTTAGAAAAAAGAATTATATTTTATGCCTTTTATTTAATTTTTTATGAATTAAAAACAGATTTAATCAAAATTAAATATAAAAAATAGTAAACTAATTATTAAAAATCTGGAAAAATTACAGAAAATACTTTAATCTATTACTAATGTAAGAAAAATAAAAGTTGGAAATAAGCTAAACGGAATAAGCAGTTAAGAAGCAAATAAGCTTGAATAAGCAAAAACTGAAAAGACAATATCAATTAAATGGTGTAAGACTTTAAACGAAAAAGACCCAAGGGCAGATGGTAATGAGAGTGCGTGTTGAAGTGTTGGGTATGTGAAGGGGAGGTCATAGGTTCGAAACCTGTGGCCACCCTTTTTGATAAAACTTTTTATTTTTCATTTTCTTTTTGAAAAAGCTAAAAAATAAGCACAAACTAAAAACTTTAATAAAGGAACTTTTTGTCAAACTTTGAAATAAGCTAGAAAAAGCTGAATCAAAACGACAGTTACTTAGAAATTCATTTTTGCTTAAAGCTAAAACTGTTTTGGCTTTTAATGACTCAATAAGCAACTAGAAAAGCAAATAAGCTAAAATAGATTAACAACTAGACCTAATAAGCACTTAGGAACAAAAATAAGCAAATAAAAGAAATTAAAAGGCACTTAAAAAGCTAAAATGATAGCAGATTGAAAAGCAGACTTTAAAGACTCAAGACCAACTTTTAAGCTAAAAATAAGAACTAATAAGCACTAGTAAAAAGCTAAAAAGTAAAAAACAGATTTAGATTTATGACCCTAGAACACATAAAAGCTTAATTTAAGCAAAATGGATAAGAAATAAGCTTGAAAAATTAAAATGAAATTGACAGTTTTAACTTCTTGTTTTTGGCTTTTTTAAGTTTTTAAAAAAGAATAAGAAGCTACTTTGAGGCCTAGAAATAAGCTAGCAATTGAAGTCTAAGTTCTAAAATAAGCTTAAACAGATTAAGACTAAATCTAAATAAACTTGTACAAGCAGATTTAGAACCTAAATCAACCTAATACTAGCTTACAATTAAGATCAAAAACAGGCTTAACTCAATACTAAGAAAATAGGACAGATTTTGTCTAAACCACAAGTATCAATTGCAAACTTAACAAACTAAATTCTACTGCATTATATGAACCTTAAACCAACATTTAAACTACATCAAACTGAATCTAATGAAGATCTAAGAATTAAGCACTTGTAGAAAACTAGAATACTCCAAATTCAAAACATTATGAGCTTACACCTTAAACTTGGGTTTTAAACCTTTAAAACTTAAATAAGCTGAATTTTAAGCTTAATTTAGGCTTATCTATATTGATTAAAAGGTAAATAGCAAACCAGCAGTACTAACTCAAGTTAGTACTGTTAGTGCCAAACACCCATTAAGTTTTAAGAAAACCATATTTAAGCTTAAAACAGTTTTAAATAAGTTGTAAAAACTTAAAACATATTAAGATCATAAGATATTAAGCACAATTAAGAACTAAACTTAGAGAAATAAGCACATAGACATAAGCTACACTAAT
>BQNB010024616.1:9299-60511 GCA_026074375.1 Tanacetum coccineum
TCTTTTAATCCAAACATGGCTTTTCGTGAACCTGCCTCAGGTATCATTCATAAACTCCTTACTGTTGAAGGTCAAGGGAAAGGCATTGCTACAGATGAACATGTTGCACAATCTCTATTAGAATTGCAAACGCCTAAGAAGACAAGTACCACAGATCAATACATCTTTCAGAGGCAGATCCCAATGACTGAGGAAGCATCTACTGGGCCCTCTACACAACCTGAGGATGATACATCCGCTAATATAGCCCGTGATACTTCGTCTCCTACAGATGCAGAAACAGGTGCTGAAACTGATAAGACGAACAGTGAAAGAGATATTGAGATCCTGAATATTCGTGAAGAACAAGGAGAAGATGTGGCTAACAAGGTAGATCTAGAGGAAAAGACTGCTAAAATTAATAAAGGCATAAAACACTCGAGTCTCGACCACCACCAGAGCGTGTTCTCATGGAAGAAGACCAGGCTGGACCAAACTCTGGACAAAGTCATGTGGCTCTTGCTGGACCAGACCCTGAGCCCATGCATGATGACTTCGTTTCAACTATGTATCCTCAAGTACATGAAAGTTTAAAGCATCCAGATGAGGAACATGTCCACTTAAAAAATCCACTAAGCTCAACTGGGACTCTATCGTCCATGAAAAATCTTGATAACTTCACCTTCGGTGACCAATTCATTGCTGACAAATCACTAGAAGATGAACCAAGAAATGCTAATATGGAAACTAAAGTTGAGTCCATGGTAATAGTTCTAATCCATCAAGCTTCATCTTCTGTTCCACCACTGTCCACACCAGTCATCAATCTTTCAATACCAAAACCAGTGTCTTCTCCTGCACAAGCACCAATCTTTACACCTACAACCGAAACAACAACAACAACCCTTCCACCACCACCTCCATAACAACAAAGCACAACAGATCCCGCGTTAACATCTCATATCTCGGCACTGGAAACGGTATGTGCTAACTTTGAAAAGAGACACAAGCTTTAGGACAAAACTGTTTAAGGTCTTTCATCTAGAGTCTTCACGTTAGAGCTTCAGGATCTGCCTTATAAGATCGATCAAACTGTCAAAGAGGCTATCCAAATAGCACTTCAAGCTCCACTTAGAGAACGCTTCAAAGACCTGTCTGAAGCTGACATGAAAGAAATTCTTTGTGATCGAATGTTTAAAACTGGTTCCTACAGATCTTAACCTGAACATGTTGCTCTCTATGAAGCTCTAGAGGCCTCTATGGAGCATGACAATAGGGACGATTTTCTTACAGAAAAGGACAAGTCACATAAAAGACGCCGGAATGATCAAGATCCTCTTCCACCTCCTACAAAGAATTCTAAACAACGTAAGAAGAAGAAACAGGACTCCGATGCTTCAGGTTCTAAACAAACTCTAGCTTAGACATCCTCAGCATAGAAGATGTCTGACATAAGAAATGCTCCCTCTAGCTCCTCTCAGCAAAAGACTGCCCCTTAGTCTGAATAGCCAGCTGATGACATTCCAATACCTGATGTTAAGCATATCTCAGACTTAGAGGATACAAGTGTTGCCCATCTTCCAAAGATCAAGACCAGACCAGACTGGTTGAAGCCTGATCCTGAGGAAGACATACCAGAAACTCCAGAACCAAACTGAGTCATTCCTCCGAATGATTTACCTGAACCTAAGAACAACTGGGCCAATGCCTTTGCTACATCATATAAATACCCTGAAGAAAACAATCTACTTCAGAAAACTAGTGATATGGCTCATTCATCAAATGGTATTGTCGCCAGATTGGGAAGTCAAAGCTAAGCAAAGTAGATTTGGAAGGTCCAGCTTACAAGGTAGTTAGAGCATTTCACTCGAACATCATTCCATTCAATTTTAGATGGAAGAGTGTCACCTGCTGCTTACAGATCAGATTAATTTAGTTAACTTGGAGGGTCACCGGGTTGTACCTGATGTGAGCAAACCTTTACCTCTAAGAGGTCCACCTGGTCAGGTAATCATTCAACCATAATTCTTCTTCAATAAGGATCTGGAATATCTTCTGTCAGGTAGCAAAGAAATAAGGAGTGATCTGTCTATATACAAGCTGAAAGCAGCTAACTATCCAGACTATGGGCTAGAAGAACTTGTACCTTCATTGTAGATTGAAAGTGAACGGGAATACAATGTTAGTGCAGCCTTTGGTATCTCACACTGGTGGTTTAAACGTAAGGAATTCTACATCACAAGACACAGTGCCCCCTTTGATCGTTGTACAGTCAGATCTCACATGTGGATTCTTAGTGTTGTTAGTCTCTAGACCTATGAAAGAAACGGTTATACATTCTTGAAAGATATTGTTCTTCGCAGAGCTGACTATAAAGAGTATAAGATCTCATAAGCTGACTTCAAAATTCTGCATCCGAATAACTTTGAAGATCTGTACCTGCTTCATCTTTAAGGCAACCTCAATCACTTATCTGGTGCTAACAAAGTTCATCTTTCAATGCAGTCAACCTGTGGATAAGGAACGTCGTCATCAGAAAACATGTGGAATATTTGCAGCTCAAGATTGAGAGTTATCAAACAAAGCTCAATCTCACTCAACCGAATTGGGATGCATCTAACTTTCTATTCAAAGAAGATTACACCATTGTCAACAAGCCGAGGGAGGTAATCTACAGAGATAGAAATGTTCAGAAGAAGATGATGCGAGAGACTAGGGTGTACAAGTTCAGTGATGGCACGTTGACAAGAATTCTGGAAAAGATGGATTATATGGTTAAAGACTTCAGGTTGTTCAAGTACAATCCAGGCATGGAAAATAGAATCTGGTCCGAGGATGATAAAAGGAGAAGTAAGGAGTTCATGGAGGTGATCGAGAGAAGGCTTAAGATTAGGAGAATTTTCAGGAGCCTTGAATGCTTTATGAGTGGAAGGTTAAGAGATGTTGACTACAGACTTATCCAGCGAACTGAATGATTTTATCATTCTGATACTCAGGTCAATATCATCTTATTTTGTATCATATATCTTGTACATTATTATAAGTATGTAGTGTATCTTTAGGTGTTAAGTGTCATTGTATAAATTTTTCATGAGTTTTTCGTTAAACTCAAAATATTTCAAAATTATTATACTTGACACTCACACATACCCTCATAAATTGAGGGGGAGCATTAATATGTTCCCTAATCGGCTTGTGAATAATCAGCACATTTTTCTCCCAGTTTTCTAACATATTTGAATCCATTGGTATCCAAAATATCAAAGGGTTTAAAAATTTTGATAAGGGGAGAAAATGTGATTTAAATATGAAAACTGATAAAAAAATGTGATTTTGTGGACTCATGTGTATACTCCATCCTCCGTGTGCTAAACATTTTCGTTTATCGATGCACATGTTGAGGGAGAGCGTTTCTGAAAAGCAAAAACGATCAAGGTACAAAAAGCTTTGATATTTATATCACAAGTACCTGATTGAGTTTTTCAATTGGTTTTATAGCGAGGTGAACAATACCAAAATACCAACCAAGTATTTACTTTTATCGGAGTTATAAGGTTGGTAAGGTTAGGTATTCGTTCCCATGATCCAGCTAGAACCAAAGGGATCTACCCAGGGACAATCCACTAGTTAGTATAGAAGTCCTTAGGTATGACATAAAAAAGGAGTAAAAGTGAGAATAAGGAAATAGTGTCGACTGAGATGGAGCTAGTACTGGAACAAACCCAACAAGGTACTAGTCATGAAGTCTCGGTAAGCATTAAAGGGGTTGAAGAATGAAAAAGAATTGTAAGGATAAAGGGTGAAAAGAAAGAATCCCTCCATACACTTAGGCAAAAACCGGGTCAATACATCTGCTGTCAGAATCACAATGATGATTGCTAACATTGAAGAAAGCCGTCATGGACCCAGTGATGCAATGTACAACCCTCCCTAACCACTCAAAATCTCTCAAAAGATTTCTATTTCATTTCTCACAGAGACTAAACACGTTATCTATTAACTTTCTTACTCCGAATTAGTCGATATTGAAAAGGTGACAGTCTGCTCCAGCCTCCGATCACTAAAACCAAAACGCACAATTGAGTCTAGAGCCAAAAGATCATCAATTAATCTCATTAGGACACTATTCCATGTTTACTTGTCATTCACGCAATGTGAAAACAAGGATTATCATAAGAGTCTTACGCATTATCCATGTAGTACTGCTAGAACATTCGAGTGATACTTAAGTATTCACAATGAAGATGGAAATCCTGCTTGTGTCAACATCAAACAAGCTCATGGTAGGTGACTTGTGAGATCCTTAATGGGTCAAACTTGTGACACTGGATATCGACTCGGTCTAGATTATGAATTGACGGTTGATGAATTGATATAAAAGCTTAAAACTCTTGATGTGTTACAATAACACTTTTTTAAGTGACATGTTGATTGATTTTCAAATCAATTTTCCTCTTCAATCTGTAAGATAGTAACTAACCGATTCACTCTTATTGTGATGTCTACTTTGAGACGTTCCAATAAAGAGAATAGGCAAGTAAGGTGATTCTGATGTTTACACATTAGAAGATCCGATACTTATACTGGAAATCCTGTCAAGGAGCTTCTTCTTAAGTTAAATCTACCTGATCACGGGTCGGTCCTCACGGATTTAGAGGTTAATCCAACCAAACTCAGGCGAATAACAAAGCCATATTCGTCCACAAGCTTTATTGTTAACTGTTTTATTATAGGTTCAAGTAAAGATGGAGATGGAGATACCTCGTTCCAATGGAGTCAATTTCATAACCGCATGCTCATACTTGACCGACACATCCAAAGACATCATGAAAGCTCAAGTATATGTTTCAAAGCTTCCACAACTCTGATATCAAAATCTTCTTGAAGTGATCAAGTATTAAAGTTAAAAGAACTTCAAGAATAAAGAATAATCAAGCTTTCAAGATCAGGAAAGGTATGAGCATGTCGTTCCGGTTGTCACAAGCACAAGATGGAAAAAGACCACAAGATGATGATTAGAGATTACTTTTGGCTGATGATCTCAAAGAAGCTCAAGATCACACACATGTCGAGTTAAGGAACAAGCTCAAGATTAAAGATCAAAGATCACTACATCCAAGTACAAGATATTAAGATGAAGAATCAAAAGACTACGAGCTGACACACAAGATCAATCAAAAGATTGTTGAGCTTAAGTTAGTATTCTCTAAGGTGACCTCCCTTAGGGGGAGATTGTTAGATATTATAAAAAGACTCGGTCACCCTATGTATTTTACTATTTATTATAGCTCATAGTTAATCGTCAATCGTATGACATACGGTATTAGGCCGGGTATTAAAGCCCACGTGTAAGCCCACTACCAAGGCCTTAGGCTGATTTATGTAACAACTATATAAGCATATTCCTTGTGTTGGAAGAGGTGGTTAGTCAATTCATTATACAAGTTCTATTTTCTCTCACTATAAAGTTTTCTCTCCTACTTTCTCTCTCTAAGATTTGGCTATACCCATAATCTTCCATTATGTTATGATTTCCAATATCCTACAAAACCAGTGGAATGAAATCATGAATTTAAGCATTCTTTACTGAGGTAATTTATTTACCCACGTATTTTTGAAACCATGTGTATTTTGATATATTAAAACTAAAACAAACAGTTCATTCTGTGAAGAACTTTGCATACTTTAAAATGAACTATTATCAACACCACTAATTGGATATATACATAGATTATGGATGTTGTGGTACCTAAGGGAGGTATCTGTTATATTAGAATGCCATTAATAATGCCTAATGAACATGTTGGGAAGTATGTCATCTGGTTTCTTAACTTTGTATTGTATGGGAACAGTGTTACATTTAGTATATACATGTAACAACTCTATAAGCAACTTTAAGGCCAATTTGTGTTTCTTCAGGAATCAGCCTAAATCCGTTCTCTAGCATTAAATTTATAGTTGCACCAGAACCACGACCATTTTGCCAGAACAAAAGTGACGCGCTCTGTCTCTGCAATCATAAGGCCATGTAAGTTACTTTCTTCCTTCGTTCACCTTTAAGATTTCTAAATAATACAGCCTGCATAGATTTTATAAAAAAAGATTATAAGATATATACTTTTAACATGTTTTAATTTTATAATATGTGTGTGAAAATATAAACACAAAACGGTGTAAAAGCATTATTAGCATTACCTTTCACTTGCTTCCTTCATTATTGGTTTTTAGACTACAATGCAAATTGCCACTAGACTAAACACCATTGGGTGGTTAAGGGGGTTTGGAACAACTTAGTTTAGGGCTTATCAATTAATTTTGGAAACATAATGGGTCTGAAAGGTCTACAATCGTCAACATGTTAGCAAAAATATAATAACTGGTATGAAGAACAAAAGTCAATCCGATCAAAAGCAAAAAAAGCACCATCTAACTATTAAGGGGTTAGAATAAATAACCTATATTGGGTAGTTCCTTCTGAGATTTTTGCTGCAAGTTTCAATTATAAAGACAAGACTTGAGTCGGGTTCTTTGTAATTTTAAGGCATTATCTTCGTAACTAGAAGTCGATATAAGTTTTGCGGAGTATAAAGAGGAACACCATCTCCTTTAAGGGTTATTAGGCTAGAATGAAAATAACCACACAAGAGCCACAGCAGGAACCGCCATAAGCAGTTCCTCCACTGGTCCCTTTGACTACATCAAAAGCTTTAGACCACATGGGTTTAAAAGTAGAGACATGACCATCTTTAAAGATGATGATGGTATGGCTTATCATATATACTCTTATGAAGACAATAGTAAGCTCCATATTCGAACCTCACTCAAGATTACCTTTATGTATAGGTTTGTTATAAACAAAAGTAGCGTAACAATCTGATGTTTTGATTATTTTTTTTGCAGGCAAGCAAACTTGGTGGTATCGAGTAGAAAGCAACACATTGATAAAAGAGGATGCTGAGCTGTGGTTCTTTGAACAGCCTTTTGCAGGCAAGAAACTTTGGTGGTATTGAGTAGAGAGCGATTGTCAAAGATTTAAAGTTGCAACATCAGCATAAATATGTAAGGAACCTGTTACTCTATTTCTTTACTATATTGTTTCCTACAAGATGAGTACGCAAAAAAATATTTTATTTGAAACTTTTGTAGGATGAACTGCAAAAGGCTTGGTTGTGCAAAAGGTGTGGAACCATGAGTGCCAAGTTGAGGTCAACACTTTACTCTCTAAAACATGTTCTTGTTCAAAGCTACAAAACATGACTTAAGAAGTCAAATCAGTTCATATTGTTTTATTCAGATTATTATAGCATATTCTCCTGCTCGAGACTTGCACGCAAGAATCAGTACCAGCACTGCATAAGATAAGGTAACGATGATGATTACTCCCACCTTCGTTTCTTATACCGAATACAACATTTCTAAAAATAACGAGTAAGTGCAGCATTAGTGACGTTGATCATGTGTGGGTTATTTACATGTAAAATCATAAGTAGAAAGATTCACAAAAACCAAGTCTTATGTTGATGTTTAATGATCGTAGGTAGTGTGTCACACCCCTAAACCGGGCCTAGACGGAAACAAGTGTCCGGAGAAGTGACGCCATAATATCCATCACACAAGATACAAAGAACGACCTCTAAGGGTACATTTGAAAATCCAACATCATTGCATTAATTTAAAATAGTTAAGGTTTTACATAAGTTCAAAGATAATATGCGGAAGCGAATAAAAGGTTTTAAAGTTTGACAACGATGTTAACAGAGATAATAATAATTCTTGAAAATCGGTCCAATGCTAGGCAACACCATAAAGCAAGCAAAGATATCCATAGCTAAGCACCTGAGAAAAACATGCTAAAACGTCAACATAAAGTTGGTGAATTCATAGGTTTGAATTTAGTGTTAAAAGTGGATCACAAGTTCGCAGTACGCATGTGACAGTTATAACAGATACAACTCCACATAAAAAGTATTTATTGTTGCGCTAAGCTTATGACACCGAAGCTCAATTAATAGGAAGCATATTATATGCCAAACAAGAATTAATTTCCCTAAAGGTATCTGACCAAGATCACCTAGTGAAATCCGACATGGTATATATCCGTTTATCGGGAGCCCCGTGGGTAGTGAGCGCTACTTACCCGGATAGGGATAATTAGTTCCAATAGATCTATTTACAACATTCGCGCTTACTTAACCAGTCCGTCGGTTAAGCAATTGACAGTTCATGATAGTTCGGGCATTAGTGGTCTATTCGCTACTTAGGCAACACATAATCAGGAAAAGGTAACGTAAAGTAACTGCGTCCATAGTTTAAAAACAAGCAATGTTTCTCACCCCAAAGTAGTAAAGTAAAAGTAGTAAAACATAGGGCTATGAACTCACCTTAGCAAGATGAGCAAATGATAAATCACGTAAGTAAAAGATGATATAGAAATCTAGCCGCGGCCTAGAATAAGAACGCGTCTTAGGAACACAAAAAGTATGTTAAGAATTGCACAATATGTTCATCACCAAAAGACATCCATGTGTGTTTTTGCTTTGACTTAAATAAAAAAACGTAACAAAATAAAATTATCGAGTTTTTCGTTAAGTTTCAGTGTTTAACCAAAAAACACTATTTTTAGTAAGTTTCTATTTTAGGAAAGTTTTTAGTTTCGAGACGTTAATACCATCCTGTATATTTGCTTAATCCATATTTCCTTAAGTGCACTAGAGAAATATAAACGTTTAACTTCCATGTCAATCTTGCAAAAATTCACCAAACTTACTATTTTTAGTAACCTTAACGCTTTTCTAAAATTTTGTTAACGACGTCTCTAAATGATACTAATCAATATATATATATATATATATATATGTGTTACTATATGTTTCGCTAACGTTTTAAAAGCTCAAAATACCTTGAAAGTGTCTGAAAACCCATTTTACTATTCACATCAGCAACTATTCATTTGGTTTTGTCGAAAAATATTTTAAGTTTCATTTGGCTATAACTTGACCGTTTTATGTTAAATTTTAATGTATGATATATGAAAAACTATCTATTCGAAACGAGCTCTTTAAAAACTACTTTTACGCCCAATTAAAACATTCCTAAGTCGCTCAAAACCTCAAAACCATTTCGGATCAGCAACATCATTTTTCGCAAACACCTTCCAAAAATCACACCAAACTTCACAATAGTGTCTAGTCTAGCCTAATCTCCATTCACAACTAAACCACAACAAAACCACACCTAAAACTAACATAATCCCTTCATTTCTGTTGTTTCAACTCTTATCTCACCAAGAACATAATATTTAACTAGTGAAACAAAGTAACATCATTATTTATAAAATCTTGTTTTATAATCTTTCATAAATTAAAACACAACATATGGATGTATGGATCTTGAACATATATGAAAGAACATAAGTAAATCACAAGAAAAGATTCAAGACACTTACAAGAATGAAGAACAAGTAGAGAAATCACAAGATCTAAACCCCAGAATACTAGATCTATAAAACCAAATAACAAATCTTGAAACCCTAGTTTATAAACTCTTGAAAGGCCCTTGAAATCAAAGAACCAATACTTTAAACCACCTTAGATGATCTTAGAAATAAACCTTGTATGCTTGGATTATGCAAGAAATCAAAGATATGAAAACCCTAAAAGAGTGTTTGTTGGCCGTGAGCTTTAAAGGGGAGGAGAGAAAGAAAAATCTTATTGGTGACTTTGGAAATGATATGAAACCCTAAGTTGTAATATAGTGGGGTATTTATAGGACAATAGATGACCTAGGGTTTCTTGGTTTCTTGTAACAAGTGACCAACACACACAAGAGTTCAATTTTTGCTCAGCCAAACAAACAGACAAGGACCATGGGGTTCAATTTTTGAGTCATGGTTCATCATACTTGGTCTTAGATTTGAATTTTCAAGTCAAAGGTTGCATGAGTCCAACAAAAGATCACATGTTCTAGTCTTGCTTGAGGAAATGTGCATGAGAATGACCTCCTCATGTGTCACTATCTATCACATGCATGAGGAATTTAAATAAAAGATGCTCTTGAATTAATTTCAAGACTTATGGTTGTATTTGGTTTAGTTTAGGCATCCAAAATATGACAAGAGGGGGAGGGTGAATGAAATTTTTGGCTTATGAACATGATGTGGACGATAACTAAAGTTTACATGAAAAGATTTCAAGTTTCTGGGGTTTCGTTAGGTCAAAAAACGCGAAAAACATAATTTAAACGTTAAAGTGTAAAATTAAATACCGGGAGTGATCGTAAACTACGAAACACTTAGAAAAGAAAAACTAACTCATATAATATCTAAACTAATCAAAATCCAAAGTTAAAACGCGTTCGATGACGTTTTTCAGATTTACGCGGGTTAACTTCCCGGTAAACTGCCAGATTCAAACGTAACGTATAAAAATCAAAAATAATGATCAGAAAAGTTTAAAATATAGACTTGAAATTTTCGAGGTGTGACATTCTTCCCTTGTTAAAAGAGCTTTGCCCTCAAATCTTAAGACGCGGACTAAGGGTTAACGAAAACATGATGGTACTTTTTCTTCATTTGATCTTCACGCTCCCAAGTAAACTTGGGCCCTCGTCTCGAATTCTAACAGACCTTCACGATTGGAATGCGGCTTTTCTTTAGCCGTTTAACTTCTTGATCCATAATTTCAACTGGTTCTTCAATGAAATTAAGCTTGTCATTAATCTGGATCTCATCCAACGGAATAGCTAGTGGTTCCTCTACGAAACACTTCTTCAAATTGGAAACATGAAAAGTGATATGAACTCGGATTAATTGCTCTGGGAGTTCAAGTTGATAAGCAAGCATTCCCACTTTAGCAAGAATCTTGAAAGGTCCAATATAGCAAGGGTTCAGCTTCCCCCGTTTGCCGAAATGTATCACCCCTTTCCATGGCAACACTTTCAACATGACCTTATCTCCAACCTCAAATTCTAATGGCTTACGTCTCCTATCGGCATAGCTCTTCTATCTATCTCGTGCATCTTGAATACGCTTTTTGATCTGAATGATCTTCTTAGTTGTTTCATGAACAATTTTTGGACTAGTGAGCTGAGCGTCTCCAACCTCAGCCCAACAAATAGGTGATCGACATTTTTGGCCGTAGAGAGCTTCAAACGGTGCAGCTTTGATACTAGTGTGATAACTGTTGTTGTAAGAAAACTCCACCAAAGGTAGGTGTCTATCCCAACCTTTCCCAAAATCAATCACACAAGCACGTAGCATGTCCTCCAAGGTTTGGATGGTTCTCTCACTCTGACCATCAGTCTGTGGATGGTAAGTCGTACCCATATCCAATTGAGTACCTAGGGCTTTGTTTAGCGAGTGCCAGAAATGAGATGTAAATTTACTGTCTCGATCAGAAAGATTCAAAACCGGCACTCCATGCCTCGAGACTACTTCCTTTAAGTATTGTCTCGTCAACTTCTCCATTGAGTTAGTTTCCTTCATATGTAAGAAATGAGCGGATTTCGTGAGTCGATCAACAATTACCCAAATTATATTTTGACCAGTTGATGTCTTTGGTAACTTAGTAACAAAATCCATAGTAATGTTTTCCTACTTCCACACTGGGATCACAGGTTGAACCAACAAACCGGATGGTTTTTTGCATTCGGCCATGACTTTGGCGTAGGTCAAACATTTACTAATGTAGGTGGCAATTTTTGCTTTCATATTCGGCCACCAATATAGTTTCTTTATATCTTGGTACATCTTGTCCGATCCAGGATGAATTGAATATTTTGACTTATGCGATTCATGCATACTCAACTCTCTTAAGTTACCTCGATAAGGTATCCAACTTCTCCCATTCAAGCATAATGTTCCATCAGTACGTTGCTCTAGCTTCTTAATCATACGACACAGATCTTCGGTTCCAAAATTCTTTTCTTTCCTCGCCTTAACTTGAGCGTTTAAAATTTTCACCAGAAGGTTCAGACCAATCGTCAAAACCAAAGCTCGAACTCCTAGTGGCTTATTCTGTTCCTTTTGGCTCAAGGCATCCGCCACCACGTTCGCCTTTCCCGGATGGTAACGAATCTCATAGTCGTAATCGCCCAACATCTCTAACCATCTATATTATCTCATTTTCAACTCTTTCTGATCTAGAATATGTTGCAAGCTCTTGTCATCAGTGAACATAACGCATTTCATGTCGTATAAATAATGTCTCTACATTTTGATAGCAAACACTACAGCACCAAGCTCTAAGTCATGTGTAGTGTAATTCTTCTCATGAATCTTGAGTTGGCGTGATGCGTAGGCTATGACTTTCTCCTTTTGCATCAAAACTGTGCCCAACCCTTTACGAGAAACATTATAGTAAACCTTGAAGTTTTCACTACCTTCGGGTAAAGCTAAGATCGGTGCACTATACAATTTCTTCTTCAACAGTTGAAATGCAGCTTCTGCCTTTTCACTCTAATCAAACTTCATGTTCTTTTGAGTCAATTTCGTCATAGGTTTGGCAATTTTTAAGAAACCTTCGATAAGTGGTCGGTATCGCTAGCAAGATCTAGAATTGATGAAATCTTTGTCGATCTTAGCGATGCCCAATCCTTGATTGACTCAATCTTAGTTGGGTCTACGTGAATGCCTTCACTATCAATCACGTGACCAAGCAATTGTACCTTCGACAGCCAAAATTTACACTTTGAAAACTTAGCGTATAATTTGTCCTTCTTAAGCAACTCCAAAATTAACTTAAGATGTTCCGCGTACTCTTCCTCGCTCTTGGAGTAGATCAAGATGACATCAATAAAAACGATCACGAATTTATCCAGATATAGCTTGCACACCCGATTCATCAAATCCATGAATACCGCTGGTGCGTTGGTTAGTCCAAACGTCATCACTTGAAACTCATAGTGACCGTAGCGTGTTCTAAACGCTATCTTTGGAATGTCTTCCTCCCGAACTATGAGTTGGTGATAACCAGATCTCAGGTGATCTTCAGAGTATACTTTTGACCCTTACAATTGATCAAACAAGTCGTCCGATTTCTCGAAGTGATTCGATTCTTCAAGTCCCATCATTGTTAAGTTCACGATAAACGATCACATCCGATAAGATCCATCATTCTTTGAAAAAACAAGACCGTGGCTCCCCAGGGTGAGGATCTTGGTCTTATAAACGATTTGTTAGAAAGTTCTTGTAGCTGAGTAGACAATTCTTGCAGTTCCGACAGTGCTAATCTATACGGGGAGTGTGCCACGGGTGCAGCAACAGGGACCAAGTTGATTTAGAATTTGACTTGTCGCGTAGGCGGTAGCCCAGGCAAGTCTTTTGGAAAGACCTCTAGAAAGTCCCGTATGATATGCACGTCCTCAAGTCGCTTCTCCTCCGACTTGTCTTTGGTTTCCTTCTTCGTAACTTGTGCCAGAAAAATTGGGCAACCTTTCTTAATATATTTCCAAGTCTTAGTGCACGATATAATGCTCAACTTCAACTTCTCTCCTTTGCCGTCTCTATCTCCTTGAACTATCAAAACTTCATCTCCATAGGGAATTCGCACGATCTTCTCATCACGAATGATTACCGTATGATGGTTCGCTAACCAATCCAAGCCGATGATGACGTCAAAACTACCAAGTTCTACTGGAATTAGGTCAATATTGAGTGGGTGACCTAACAAACCTAACGTACAGCCTGTAAGTACAGTATTAGTTTCAAAAATTCTTCCATCGGCTAATTCGATAGCATAACTAACGTCTAAAGTATCAGGGGTTACATCAAGCAAAGTACTAAAAGTAGTTGACATGAAACTTCTATCGGCACCTGAATCAAATATCATAGAAGCATAATGGTTATTGAGAAGAAACGTACCCTTGATGACATTTGAATCGGGGTTAGCATCTCCTCCACCCATCACATATGCTTTTCCTCTTGCTTCACCAATCCTGTTCTTGTTTCTAGCTTTGTTTCCACGGTTTTAATCTTTTAGCTTTGGGCAATCACTCCTGTAGTGTCCTTGCCTTCCACACTCGAAACAAGTTACAACCTCTGGATTTACTACTTGATCCCTCTGAGTAGAAGTAGTGGAATTTGTGACCTTACAATCACGGGTCAAATTCCCAACCTTGTTACACTTCCCACATCTCACAATGCATAGCCCTTCATGATGAAGCTTACACTTGTTGCAGAGAGGCAATGGTCCATTATACGATTTTCTCTCATTGTTTCTAGCCGTATAGGCTCTTACCACATTCTGACCTCCAACATTTGGCCTTTTGAATGGTGGCTGCTATCCATGGTTGTCTCTCTGATTGACCTCCAAACTTCTTCTTTTTTAGCATTTTTCACAGCATATCCCTTCAACTTTTGGTCCATTAAGTTGTTGGCAATCCGAACAGCATCTTGGAGTCTCGTGGGTTCTACAGCAATCACATTCCCTTGGATGTTATCGGGGAGACCTCCAATGAATTTCTCAACCCGATCCTCCTCCTCGGGGACCATCTTGGTGATCATCATAGTCAACTCTTGAAATCTCTAAGTATAAGTAGCCAAATCATTGTTCTTCACGGTCAGGTTCCACAGTTCAGATTCCATCTTTTGAATTTCATTTCTTGGGCAGTACACTTTAGCCATTAGCTTCATGGGCTCTCTCCATGACATGGCGAATGCAGCCTCCCCTCCAATAGTCCTCTTATGTGAGTTCCACCAAGTTAGTGCACTGTTTAACAATGTACAAGTAGCACACTTGACTTGGTATTTCTCTAGACAATTGCTGATATGGAACACTGTTTCCATCTTCTCAAACCACCTTATCAACTCGACAACTCCTTCCGTTCCCTTGAAGTTGAGTGGTTGACACTTCATGAAATCTTGGTAGGTACACTCTCGAGCAACAGGCCTAGCATCCTTATTATTCTCATTTGGATTTCCATTTCCACCATTTCCATTTCCACCATTTCTAGCTCCACCATTTCCATCTCTACTAGCAATCAAACTCCTCGACTTTAACTCTATCTGTCTCATCTCAATGTCCTCTATCCTCTGAAGAGGTATCTCTATAACATGATCATAAATATCCTGCAAACCCTCCTCAACCTGCTCCAAAGGTGGAAGAAGATCAGTACGGGAAGGAACTAAAGCTCTCATAGAATAGATAGATGAAGTCACGGTAGCAGCAGGGGACCTGCATCTCTTGTGAGATGGTCCAGCAAATGACTCAGAAGAAGAATCCCCAGCTAACGACTCGGATGTCGTCATTGGATACATGGTAGATAATGGGGTAGACCTCCAACGGAGATAGGCCTCGCTACACCATAAAGTCCTAGCAAGTGGTGGATAAACAAATCTCAGTGGTGTAGATGAATCAGCATCGGTGGTGTTTGGTGGTGTATGTCCAGGTAAAGAATGACCCGAAATAGAATGCCTAGATGATGAATGATCTGAAGATGAATGACTCGATGATGATCCAGAATTAAAATGATCCAAGTGATGTGATGTGTACCTCAATGCTAAGCGCTGAGAAGGTAAAGGTCCAACCGACTTCCTCACGATCAATGCCCTACATGGCCTACCAGGATGAGTACGGTAAAGTCGACCAATAGGAATGTCCTCCCCGAGTCAGATAAGAATAGCTCGTCGTCGACGAATCCTAGGTGGGGCAACAATAAGTGCAAGTGGAAACTCAGATGATGGTGCAACAGTAGCAGATGGTGCTGGTAAAATAGGAGCAGTAGGGATCTCTGGAATAGAAGTAGTAGGTGATACATGCCTCTTAGGTATCTCAGTATCTGACTCTGAGTCGTCTGAACACAAAAAAGGTAAAACCATAGGTGCTATAGATACGGGAGGTGGTGAACTCTCTGATTGATCAGCCTCTGACGATGAATGAGTATCAAGCTCGAGCACCCCGGCAGGTGAGGCAACTACAGCCGCCCCCACCTCCAGTGCAACCGAGACCTTAACAGAAATAGAACCGATAAGGATAACTCACGGAAAAGGGGATTCTACACTCTCGACTGATACGTCCGAAGAAATAGAAATAACCGGAGCTGCCATAACCTGCAAAAGCAAGAGTTTATATAAATCCTTTTTATATTAAACCATGCCAATGCGTGCAATGCAGGAAAAATATAGATGTAAGGTATAGTCATGGCAAAATTATACGTAATATAATTATGGAAGTGTGTTATAATTAATACCCGTATACTTATCGATAGTACTTATATACATAAGCAATTAAACATGTAGGATCAGATATTGTTTATAGACCAGACCTAAATATACTACCTGGTTCTCTATAACATTGGCTCTGGATACCAATCTGTCACACCCCCAAATGGGGCCTAGACGGAAACACGTGTCCGGGGGCGTGACGTCATAATATACATCACACAAGAAACAAAGAACATCGTTGCATTAATTTAAAATAGTTAAGGTTTTACATAAGTTCAAAGATAATATGCGAAAGCGAATAAAAGGTTCTAAAGTTTGACAACGATGTTAACAGAGATAATAATAATTCTTGAAAATCGGTCCAATGTAAGTCAACACCATAAAGCAAGCAAAGACATCTATAGCTAAGTGGTATGTGTTTAATTACCCATACCTTTTACCTTTAAAAACAAGCTAAAATAATCAAAAACGGACTTAAAATGCCAAAAATATGCTTGTTTTGCTAATTGCAGTTATAACAGATACAACTTCACATAAAAAGTATTTACTGTTGCGCTAAGCTCATGACACCGAAGCTCAATTTAAAAGGAAGCATATTATATGCCAAACAAGAATTAATTGCCCTAAAGGTATCTGACCAAGATCACCTAGTGAAATCTGACATGGTATATATCCGTTTATCGGGAGCCCCGTGGGTAGTGAGTGCTACTCACCCGGATAGGAATAATTAGTCCTAATAGATCTATTTACAACATTCGCACTTACTTAGCCAGTTCATTGGTTAAGTAATTGACGGTTCATGATAGTTCAGGCATTAGTGGTCTATTCGCTACTTAGCCAACACGTAATCAGGTAACGTAAAGTAACTGTGTCCATAGTTTAAAAACAAGCAATGTTTCTCACCCTAAAGTAGTAAAGTAAAAGTAGTAAAACGAGGGGCTATGAACTCACCTTAACAAGATGAGCAAATGATAAATCACGCAAGAAAAGATGGTATAGAAATCTAGCCGCGACCTAGAATAAATAACGCCGTCCTTAGGAAACACCGAAAAGTTGCCCAAGAATAGCCACAATACGTTCATACACCCAAAATACATCCATGTGTGTTTGCTTTGTTTTGATTATCAAATCATGACGAATAAAATCATTAGTATTTTTCGTTAAGTTTCGGCGTTTAACCAAAAATTACTATTTTTAGTAAGTTTCTATGTTAGGAAAGTTTTTAGTTTCGGGATGTTAATATCGTCCCCTATATTTGTTTAATCCATATTTCCTTAAGTGCGCAAGAGAAATCTAAACGTTTAACATCCATGTCCATCTTGCTAAAATTTTCACCAAACTTACTATTTTTAGTAAAAGAAAAAAATAAAGTAATGAGGTAAAAAAAAACAAATAAAAACTATATAAACAAAAATAGAAGAAAAAAGAAAAAGAAAAAAAAAATAAAAAAAAAAAAAAAAATAAAAAATAAAAAAAAATCAAAAATAAAGAAAAAAAAAAAAAATAAAAAAAAGAAGAAAAAAAATACAAAAGAAAAAAAGAACAAAAAATAAGTAAAGAAAAAAAAAAACAAAAGTAAAAAAAAGGTAGTAGGAGAAACCTTAACGCTTTTTCCTAAAATATGTTTAACAGACTCTTAAATGATACTACTCAATATATATGTGCTATACTATAGGTTTCCGCTAAGGTATTTTCAAAGCTCACAATAACTCGAAAGTGTCCTAAAACTCATTTTACTATTTCACCATCAGCAACCGTATTCATTTGGTTTGCCAAAAAAACTTTTATGTTTCCATTTGGACTATAACTTGGCCGTTTTAAATCCAATTTTAAAATGTGTATATATAAAAACTATCTATCGAAACGAGCTCCGTCCAAAAAATACTTTTAACTCTCTAATGAAAAACATTCCTAAGTCGCTCAGAACCTCAAAACCTTGTCCGGATCATCAACTATCATTTTTCACCAACGCTTACCAAAAATTCACACAAAACCAAACTTTACAATAGTGCCTATCTAGCCTAATCTCCATTCATAACTAATCCACAACAAAACCACACCTAAAACTAATCTAATCCCTTCATTTATATTGTTGCAACTCTCATTCAACTCTTATCTCACCAATAACATATTATTTAACGATGAACCAAAGTAAACATCATTAAATTATAAAATCCTTGTTTAACTAATCTTTTAATAATAAAATACAACATAATAGAAGAATGGATCTTGAAACATATATGGAAAGGACATAAGTAAAACCAACAAGAAAATATTCAAAACACTTACCAAGAATGAAGAACCAGTAGGGGGGGAGAAATCATAAGAATGTATACCCTAAAATACTAGATCTATAAAACCCAACAACAAATCTTGAAACCCTAACTTTAGATCTTGAAGAAAAATCTTTAAATCAAAGAAACAATACTTCAAACCACCTTAGATGTTCTTAGAAATGAACCTTGTATGCTTGGATTATGCAAGAAATCAAAGAAAATGAAAACCCTAAAAGGGTGTGTTTGGCCATGAGCTAGGGAGAGGGGGAAGGAGAAAAAAATTTTTGATGAGTCTGGAAAATAAGAAAATGACCTAATGTATGTTATAAGAGAGGTATATAATAGATTCAAGGGAAGGTTTAAGGTTTCATGGTTTTAAGTATCAAGTGACCAACACACACCAAAGGTGTGTGTGTGTGGTTCGGCCAAAACAACACCACAAGGACCATATGGTTCAAAATTTTAAGTCATGATACTTGATCTTGAGTTGGTCAAATGAGGTCAAAGTGTGTAAGTATCACATGTTTTGGTCTAACTTGAGGAAATGTGCATGAGAATGACACTCTCATGTGTCACTATCCATCACATGCATGAGAAATTTAAATAAAAGATGCTCTTGAATTAATTTCAAGACTTATGGTTGCATTTGGTTTGGTTTAGGCGTCCAATATGTGACAAGAGGGGAGGGTGAATGAAAATTTTGTCTTAAGAACATGAGATGGACAATAACTAAAGTTTACACTAAAAGATTTCGCATTTCCGGGGTTCCGTTAGGTCAAAAACGCAAAAACGTAATTTAAACATTAAAGCGTAAAAATAAATACCGGGTGTGATCGTAAACTACAAAACACTTAGAAAATATAAAATAACTCATATAATATCTAAATTAATCAAAAATATCCGATAAGTCGAACACGCCGATGACGTATTTTTAGAAGAATTACTGGGTTAACTTCCCCTAAACTGTCAGATATTCAAATGTAACGTATAAAGTCAAAAATTAATATCGGAAAAGTTTTAACAAATATTACCTAAAACTTTTTGGGTATAGACCATTCTTTTTCCCCCTTAAAAGAGCTTTGTCCTCAAAGCTTAATACGTGGACTAAGGGTTAACGAAAAGATGAGGGTACTTTTTCTTCATTTGATCTTCACGCTCCCAGTTAAACGACTTTGCTTTAGCCGTTTAACTTCTTGATCCATAATTTTAACTGGTTCTTCAATGAAGTTAAGCTTGACATTCAATCTGGAATCTCAATCCAACGAAAATAGCTAGTGGTTTCGTACTAGCGAAACACTCTAATTCTTCAAATTGGAAACATGAAAAGTGCTATGAACTCGGCTTAATTGCTCTGGGAGTTCAAGTCGATAGGCAAGCGTTCCTACTTTAGCAAGAATCTTGAAAGGTCCAATATAGCAAGGGTTCAGCTTCCCCCGTTTTCCGAAATGTATCACCCCTTTCCATAGCGACACTTTCAACATGACCTTATCTCCAACCTCAAATTCCAATGGTTTACGTCTCCTATCGGCGTAGCTCTTTGATTCGCTGAAACTTACTCCTTAAAACATATATATATATATGATATAAATAAACTCAAGGATGAGAATCCGGCGAGGATCAATAAAAAACCGGAAGCAAGTAGAAGTGTTCCCGGTCGTATATGTCCCAAACGAGGCCTAGAGATGGAAAGACGCAAGACACGAATAAGATTTGTTTTGGATGTCACAAGGAATGAATGGTGCAACGAACAAAGAAGAAAAACTGATAAAATAAGCAAAAGCACATAAAAATAGCAAAGAGAATAAGCTGGAACAAGGATCAAAACTAGAAGAGGCAAAAACGATTAAAACTTCTACACTAAGGCACGAATAAGCTCAAATAAACTTAAGACAAATTAAATAAGCTAAACTATCTCTAAATAAGAAAATACAAAAAAAACAATTAAGCTAAATTAAACAAGATAAACACAACAGTACTAACAACGTACTAACAGTATTAACTACCATACAAACTTGGAGTTAGTACTTGCAGCTTTGAGTATAGTTCTGTTAGCTTAAGGGAGTACTGCTAGTAATAAACTTACTAACGAGTATTAACTTAGAAGTAAGTAACTAAGCTATGCTAAAAAAACCAAAGAAACAATAAATAAATTAAAGCAAACCAGGCAAAACAAGAATTTCACTACCTTAATAAGCACTTAGTAATAGGAATAAGCAACTAGAGTAAACCAAAATGACAAATAAGCTAGAAAGCTACAAACTGATACATGATTAAAATAATTTGGAAAGGAAAATAAGCTGAAATAAGCTTACTCCTAAAGAAAGTAAAGGAAAATGGTTTAATATTACTCTACAAAAAAAAGCTAAAGTAGAATCTTAAATAAGCAGAGATAAGAAGTTGATAAGCAAAATGAACTACCAGTACACTAGCACAGAAATAACTACCCAGTAACTAACTTGGAGTTAGTACTGCTATGTTAGTTAGTACATGTTGTTTCCTTAAAATCGCAACTAGCAGTACAACTTGGAGTTAGTACTCTTGTGCAAAATACCTTTAACGTTCCAAAAATCATAGTTTTATTTCAAACCTAATTAAAACAAATAACAATTAACAAAGTAAAAACATATTAGACTAATTTTAATTAAGAATAAGCACTTAAATAAGCTGAAATTAGTCTAGCAGTATTATCTTAAAGCCAACAGTTGTATTAAATGAACTAACAGTTCTGCAATAGATAAGTAAAGTAAGAAAAAGAAGACTTTTCCTAAACCCTTGCACAAAACACAAAGGACAAACAATTAATCTACCAGCTCTAGCTTTGCATAGAACAAGCTATTTGAAGTCCATAAGCCCATCCCTAACTGGCTTATCACCAATAAATAAGCTGTGGTGTATTGAGAGGATTTATGTGATTTTTTCCTTTTTAACTACTTAACTTTTTAGTTTTACTTAATGAAAGCTGTACTGATAGCTTTTTGGAACACAAACAATATAAGTAGAAACATTAACCACTAACATTGAAATTAATAAATTGATTATAAAACCAAATTGCATTCAAATTTGAAAGTTTTTACAAAGCTGAAAGTGAAAAGCTTAAATGACCTGAAAATTTAACTAACATTATTCTAAGATTAACTAAGTTGCCTTCAAAGGCTTACAAAGGGTCCTATTTATAGCCGAAGTCTTTTTAGCTGCAGCTTGTGTTCTTTGGAGAGAAAAAACCAAGTGTGGCTAAGTATGTGTGAGGTGAATCTAAAGCAAATCCCAGCCTTTGATTTCTTTTGAAGGCTTCTTGGAGACAATCTCATCCATACGAAATGAATGGAGAGGGATTGCCACACATGGACCTTTATACACTGGGGGGGAATAGTAGGGTGGATGAAAAATTTTGGTAGTGGTTGAGTGATTTGCAGGGGAAGAAAGTATGGAGCAAAACATGGTGACTTGTTTTGGGTATTAGGCGGAAATTGGAAAGGGTTATACAAGTGTGGGTTGTGACAGAGAAGTAGGTTAAGAGATTAAGGGAATGTTTGGTTTTGTACAAGAAAAAGCCCCACCACTTCTCTTTCTTATTTCATTCTCTTTTTTTGTTTCCCTTTTATCCTGTCTTATTATAAATGAGTTTTCTCAAATGGCATATTCCTACCCCCTGGGTTGTATCCTTAATAATATTAACTTAGGGGTTTGGATATTTTGACTCCCTCAAGTTAAATTTTTCTATATGCTTATTTCTTCTCGGAGTTGACTTGACTTGATTGGCTATCGTCTTCACACACTTTTTTCCATCACCGAGTCCGGTTTTTGAGTCGCTTTTACTTGGTTTTTTCGTCTTTTTGAGGATAACCGTTCTTAGCACAAACATAATTATACAAAACAAGCATAAATTTGCATTTTGAGTCCGTTTTTGGTGTATATTTAGCTCGCTTTTTAAAGAGTAAAAAGGTATGTTGTAATTAAGCACATACCAAAATCCCCCAAACTAAGATGTATGCGTGTCCCACGCAATGCTATGAATAAGCACTCGAGAAAACCAAAAATCCCAAAATCCCCCTCGACAAATAACTTGGACAAAAGTATCCAAGCGTGTTATTCAAAAGGGAATAAAAGAATCCAATAAGCCTCGACGAGTTCCCGGTTCTCCACCAATATTTAATATTTTACCGACCACTACTCTAACTCAAAATTTTTATTTATATTAATAATTATTTTATTTTTTTTATTATTTTTTTTTATTTTTTTACTTTTTTTTTTTTTGAAATTTTCATTTTTTTTTCATACATGTTTTGACTTCCTTTATTAATCAACAAATGGGATCATAGTAAATGAGAAACGTTCGTAGAATAATCACGGACGTCCTGACGGAATAATTTTCATCGTCCCCATATTTTTCACAAGTCCCAGGCTAAGCAAATTTAAACAAGATTCTTGTCGATATAAGTTTAGATTGTTAACCCTCAACTTATGAACTTGTGAAAACTTTTTAAACGTCCCAACATGGATATATGCATTTGAATGTGTGTGCTTGTTCAAACATAGAATCAAACTTATTGCATAGTCCATAATTCAAGATGAATCACACGACTCAAAGCAACAACTTATTAGGTACTTGTAACTTGGAATTTTAAACCAAGAACTTTTTGCAAACATATTCATACACTATACTCAGAAGTTGCTTAAAGCTAGGAATGGGCGTTGCTTGTTTGGAACACCTAAAACCTAGGCCTCGCTCACCTATAGGATATCACAAACCAATAGACCGGTGTTCTTTTATTTGAAAACCCACCCCGTTGCTATCGTAGTGGGAAAATCACATACAACACCTTCTCTAATATGGCTAAGATCGGTGGTCTTGAGTTTTGAACCCCTCACCTAGACCTGTCTTCCCAGTAATATCACAACACACCAAATCCCTAGAGTAAAGATATTTTAGTTTGAAACCCCACCTCGTGGTTACTAGATGGATATCACGACACATCTTTTTTAACTAGCTCCATAGATCAAAATGTAATGCTTCATTGCATAAATTACAATATTCGTGCCTTTTTGCATTCATACATCATTCAGCTTCTTTGGCATTTTATCTTATCAAAACCTTGCTTTTAAAGAATCAAGTTACAAATTGAATGCTTTTTCTGAAAACAAAACGAATTGATTATTGAACAATTCACGTATAGATTAGTGGATTAGAAGCGTATAGGGAGAAAAGAGAACACACGTGTTATTCCATTATAAGTTTTGAGACGAATCTTGCTTAACACAAAAACTTAGTATTTAAACTCATCATTTCATGTTCTTCACCTTTTAAAATTCAAAGCAATATAAGAATTCGTGACAGCTCGGCCTGAAGGAACAAGCTAGGGCTCAATACGAGCCGATCGGAGTCAAAAATTATTCTCATTCTACCCCAAAAGAAAAGTCAAACTGTGACAAAACACTTATTTTATTTTGAAAAAAATTTAAATCTTTTTCATTTTTTTTTTTGGTAATTTTTTGCAAAAATTTTGGTGCAAATACGGATTATAACGTGGTAACAAAAGCTGCAGGCAAACAATCAAATCGAAGATACCTCCCCAAACCATTACTAAAACAACGACCTCGAAGTTTGAAAGGCTACTACGTTAATCCTAAAGCCGATATGAAGTATCCAAATGAATAAAACGTTAGTCGAATAGATTAGGATATCGGATTCCCAACACATAAAGCCATGAGGATTTGAAGCTCGAGAGATTCGAATAGACAAAAACTGAGGAAACACAGACGAGAGCCTTCACAATCCGGGCAATCCTGGACAATAAACAACAACAACACGAAACACGGGTGATAGAAAAGACAAGCTATCTCACACAACAAACAACACTTATTCATACAATTACAACTACGGATAAGCATGGGTTGCCTCCCACGAAGCGCTTGTTTAAGGTCGCTATGCTTGACCCGTCACCTGAATTTATTGGACATTAGGGAATGTTTGGAGATCCGGGACTACCAATTGTGGTACGTCCCCTCCAAAGTAGTGCTTAACACGATGACCATTCACTTTGAAATTCGGCCCGTTGGCTTGAGATAGCTCAACAGTGCCGTAAGGAAAGACTTGAGTGATGGTGAATGGTCCACTCCAACGGGATTTTAGTTTGCCCGAGAAAATCTTCAATCTTGAATTAAAGAGGAGGACTCGATCACCGACGTTGAAAACGCGATTTTTGATCTTGGAGTCATGGATTCTCTTTGTTTTTTCCTTATAGATCAATGAGTTCTCATAGGCATGATCACGAAGTTCGTTAAGTTCATTGAGTTGAACTTTCCGGTGATCACCCGCAGTAGAAAGATCAAAGTTTGCTTGTTTCAAGGCCCAATAGGCTTTGTGCTCAAGCTCGATCGGAAGATGGCATGCCTTTCCATACACAAGCTTGTAAGGAGTACACCCGATGGGCGTTTTGTAAGCTGTGCGGAAGGCCCATAGTGCATCATCTAGTTTGTCCGACCAGGAAGCACGGTTTTCACCTATGGTCCTTTCAAGGATACGTTTCAAACCACGATTTGACACCTCGACTTGCCCACTTGTTTGTGGATGATACGCGGTGGAGAGACGGTGAGTGACTCCATATTTCTGCATGACCTTTGCAAATTGGTCATTGCAGAAATGAGTTCCGCGATCACTTATGATAGCTCGAGGGGCACCAAATCTGGCGAAGAGAGATTTTAGGAATTTGCAAACGACTCTGGCATCATTGGTGGGGAGCGCTTTCGCTTCAACCCATTTTGACAAGTAGTCAACGGCCACGAGAATATATTTGTTCCCTCGTGAAGACGGGAACGGGCCCATAAAGTCAATGCCCCAAACGTCAAAGATTTCACAAACTTGGATGGAGTTTTGAGGCATCTCATCCCGTTGCGAAGTTTTTCCTTGTCGTTGGCACGAGTCACAGTTTTTGACAAACTCGTGGGCATCCTTGTAAATGGTGGGCCAAAAGAAGCCGGAATCAAAGATCTTTTTGGCGGTTAGGTTTGCACCATGATGTCCCCCGGTGGGTCCATTGTGGCAAGCCTCGAGAATGTCGAGAGCTTCCTTGCCGTGCACACATCGCCTGATCACTTGATCCGCACAAATTTTAAACAAGAAGGGGTCATCCCAAAAATAATGTTTCACGTCCTTGAAGAACTTATTTTTCTGTTGGGTTGACATGCCCTTCACAACGAAGTTACCCGCGTGGTAATTTGCAAAGTCGGCAAACCACGGGGTACTAGAATCACCACGAAAAGTCACCATACTTAACGTCTCGAGAGGAAATGTTTCATTAATCTCTTTAGGGTCGAGAACGTTTTCATACGGGTTTTCTAATCGGGACAGATGATCGGCTGCGAGGTTCTCGGCTCCTTTTGTGTCAAGAACTTTAAAGTCAAATTCTTGGAGGAGGAGAACCCATCGGAGCAATCTCGCTTTAGCATCCTTTTTGGCAAAGAGATACTTGAGAGCGGAATGGTCCGTATGCACTATGCTTTTGTTCATGATAAGATAAGACCGGAATTTTTCGAATGCATACACCACGGCTAACATTTCCTTTTCCGTCGTGGTGTAATTAGATTCAGCCTCGGTCATCGTCTTGCTAGCATAATGGATAGGCCGAAAGTGTTTTTCATGACGTTGCCCCAAAACTGCCCCTATGGCGTAATCACTTGCATCGCACATAAGTTCGAATGGTAGATCCCAGTTTGGGGCAATCAAGATCGGAGCTTCCGTAAGTTTATTCTTTAACGTTTGGAAAGCTTGGATGCATTCATTAGAGAAGATGAATGGAGTATTCTTCTCGAGAAGATGAGTCATTGGTCGGGATATTTTGGAAAAATCCTTTATGAATCTCCGGTAAAAACCGGCATGACCAAGAAAACTCCTAACTCCTTTGACAGTGGTGGGATGAGGTAATTTGGCAATGACATCTATTTTGGCTTTGTCAACCTCAATCCCATTTTTAGAAATTTTATGGCCGAGGACAATGCCCTCTTTGACCATAAAATGGCTCTTCTCCCAGTTAAGACACAAATTGGTGTCTTCACATCTTTGCAACATTTTCTCAAGACGGGAGAGGCAATTTTCAAAGGAATTCCCAAAGACCGAGAAGTCATCCATGAAGACTTCCATTGTCTTTTCAACCATGTCGTGAAAGATGGCCAACATACACCTTTGGAACGTGCCCGGTGCATTGCATAAGCCGAAAGGCATGCGACGGTAGGCAAACGTTCCGTAGGGACAAGTAAATGTGGTCTTTTCTTGATCACGAGGGTCAATGGGAATTTGGAAATACCCGGAGAATCCATCAAGGAAACAATAGTACTCGTTTCCCGCTAATCTCTCGAGCATTTGATCCATAAACGGGAGTGGAAAGTGGTCTTTACGGGTGGCTTCATTTAACTTGCGGTAGTCAATGCATACCCGCCACCCGGTAACCAATCGAGTTGGGATCAACTCATTTTCTTCATTTTGAACAACGGTAAATCCACCCTTTTTGGGCACACAATGTATCGGGCTGACCCATGGACTATCGGAGATTGGGTAAATCAATCCTGCGTCAAGAAGTTTTTCAACTTCATTCTTGATGACATCGTGGATTTTTGGATTAACCCTTCTCTGATGCTGAACTGCAGGTTTATAGTCCTCTTCCATTAGAATTTTGTGGGTACAAAATTCCGGGTTAATACCCTGAATGTCGGATAATTTCCAAGCGATGGCTCGCTTGTGGGACTTAAGAACCTTGATCAGATCGGCTTTCTCCCCCAAACTTAATTCTTTAGCAATGATGACTGGTAACTTGTTGTCATCTTCCAAGAATGCGTATTCAAGATGGGGAGGTAAGTCTTTGAGTTCAACCTCTGGCGGTTCATCAATCGAAGATTTAACAGTTTTGGCTTCACAAAGTTTGATTTCTTCTTGGGTTTCTGGTGAACAATCTCCTTGATTTGGAATAGGAGTCGGTGGTTCATTGTTCAAGAATGCTTCTAGGATGAGAATGTCCCCGTCGGGATCATAATAAGTCGGATCAACTTCCGGTGAAGTTGTATCATCATCTAGAGCAAGAAAAGCATTTGCTTCCTCGAACAGTAGAAAGTCACTTTCTCCAAATGGAGTTAAGGTCGGAGATGAATTAGCAACAATAGGATCAAAGCACGGAGAAGGATTTCCGTATGCTACCGAATCAGAAAAACCTAAGACCTCTTGCGAGTATTCTTCACTAGCCATATCAATGACGTCAATCCGGTTTGCCGTCATATGATTGAAATTTGCCGTGTACCTCGAAGTTTGATCTAGGTTGAAAGTTATGGCCTCTTTGCCAACACGAAGGGTAATTTCACCCTCGTACACATTGATTAATGCACGACTAGTTTTCAGAAAACACCTCCCAAGAATTAGAGGTACTCGGGGGTCTGGCTCAAATTCAACAACCACAAAATCGGCTGGAAATTGGAACTTTCCCACCAACACACGGACGTCTTTGGCGATACCGATTGGTGTAGTGATTGAACGGTCCGCTAGCTCTAGCGTCATGCATGTTGGGGTAAGCTCGGAAAGAGAGAGATCCTTCCACACGGAATACGGCATAAGATTGATGCTTGCACCGAGATCGGCCAAGGCATTGCATGTGTTAATGCCAGAAAATTCACATGGGATAAGGAATCTGCCGGGGTCTCCAAGTTTTCTAGGCAACTTGTTAAGGATGACCGCCGAGCAAGTTTCGTTCAATTTTGCCATTTCACTCAATTTCTCTTTGTTTCCGATTAGGGTTTTTAAAGTTGAGGCGAATTTAGGCATAAGAGTCAAAGCATCCAAAAAGCTAATTTCGAAATTCATATCTTTGAAGATTTCATAGAATTTCTCAATTTGTTCGTTAGCTTTTTCCTTGCGCCTTTCATCATTTCTTCTTGATGGAAATGGAATTGATGCTTTAGGAATTGGAGTATCAACAGGAGAAACATTTGGCTCAGGATTTGGATTACCAGACTGAATTTGAACAACAGGAGGTTGGACGTCTTCGGTGCTTCCGTTATTAGCAGGAGGCATCGTGTCCTTTGTCACCTCGGTGTCATGATTAACTGCTTTCGGTCCTTGGATGGTAACACCACTTCGGGTAGTGATACCTTTTAAATCTTCCTTTGGGTTGGTAACAGTGTTACCAGGAAGAGTTCCAGAACCGGAAGTAGAAGCTGTATTAGCAGTAACAAATTTTGAAAGCATGTCAGTCAAATTTGCCATTTGGGATTGCAGGTTTTGACCTTGGTTTTGCATGTTTCTCAACACTGCATCATTGGCTGTGACATATCTTTCAAAATCTGTTTTTGACACACCGTGTGTCTGAGGAGCAGGTCCTTGATGAGCTACCGGTTGATTGACCGGAGGTCGATAAATCTGACCTTGGTTGAAATTGTTTCCTCTGTTTTGATTGAAGTTATTTCCTCGATTGAAATTGTTTTGACTATTTGCATGAGGATTCTGAATGGGAGGAAAACCAGGAGGTCGAATTTGATTTGAGACCATCGGAGGTCGATAACCAGAATTAGCTTGGCTGAAATTGGCCGCAGCGGCTTGGGACACATACTCTTGGATATTGTCATGGTAAATGTTGCTATTAGTGGCTGGACAGTTTTGATAAAAATGACCTCCCCCACAAGTTACACAACTTTGTTCAACCGCTTTTAAAGGGGCAGAAGCTGGGGTCTGGTTCTTTCTGTCGAGAATCAATGCCCGAACCATGTCTTTGAGTTCAGCAACATCAGATGAGATTGCTGGGGTGGAAGAGCTTGTACTCATTTTAGCTACAACAGCTTTGTTTCTTGATTGACGTACCTTAGACTTGCTCTCGATGATTTTTAAACATTCTCGAGGCATTTTGTCTAAGAAGTTACCACCAGCAGCAGAGTTCAATGAATCTTGATCAATTGAGTTTAGGGCATTATAGAATGTATCGAGTTGATGCAATTCTGAAAACCCATGATGAGGGCATCCCCTTAAAAGATCATTGAAACGATCCCAAGCCTCACAAAACGTCTCATCAAATTTTTGCTGAAATCTCGTGATTTCATTTCTGAGATTTGTCGTTTTAGAGGGAGGGAAGAATTTGTTAATAAATTTCGTAACAAGATCATCCCATGTTTCAATCGACCGAGGGGGTTCTTTTTCCAGCCATATCCGGGCTGCCCCTTCGAGAGAAAATGGGAAAAGCATAAGTTTAACCGACGTATTTGGTACGTTCGGAATCTTCATCGTAGAAGTGATCTTGTTGAAATAACGGATGTGAGCATGTGGGTCTTCTTTATCATTTCCAAAAAATTGCTTGTTTTGGACAAGATTCAGAAGACCATGCTTGATTTCAAAGTTATTCGCGGTGATTTCCGGAATAACGATCGCATCCTCGTAACCCTCGGTGGGTGCTTCGAGCAATTGCGCCATAGTACGATTATCAGCCATCGTAACTATGGGAGGATTATCAGGTTTCTCAAGATTGGATGATTCAACAGAAGTTTGTCGGACTTGTGGTTGTCGACGTTTACGGGTTTGAGAACGAGTGCGCATGCACAAAATAGAAATATAAAAAGAAAATTTACACTAAATATTTTTGATTTTTTAATGATTTATTCACAATTGATTTTAACGGACGATAAGATAAGACACTTTCAACCAAATAATCTACTTACTTCACGGTAGCTCTCAAAAAGATAAACGCACAGGTGAGCGGAGGAGTAGGAATAGCGCGAAGCTTATTTCTCCTTTCGGGTCGTAGTTCCTAGGAACAACCCTCCTTATACCCACTTTATAGCTTGTTTAACTTTTCAAGGTGAGCCGTATATCGTAAGAGACACAAATGGCAAGTTTTAAATCTTTTGTTCGAGTTGGGAAATTGGTATTGTTCCACACGTTAGGAACAATTGATAAATTTGGAGTTTATTTTATTTCTTTTTTATGGACAATGTTTTTATATTTTTGGTTTTTCTTTTGTTTTTATATTGTAATTATACTAGAAAAATGAAAAGTATTTTTGTACTTTTTATATATATATTTTTTTATAAAATATTCACAGATTCAAACACAAGTTGTCAATACGTAGCGATATTCTTTTTCAACCTCCCCGGCAGCGGCGCCAAAAATTGACTACGCGCGAACTCACCCCTCAAATATGTAAACAAATACAAACATGTATAAATACACAACAAGGGACGAAAACGCGCGAGACCAAGAAAACCGGAAGCAGTATAGAGTGTTCCCGGGTCGTTATGTCCCAACGAGGCTAGAGATGGATTATCGAAAGACGATTGATGATTGGTGTTTGAATGTAACAAGGAATGTTTGTGAATTAATACTGAAAGCAAATGCACATAAAAATTAAACAAGAACATAAACTAGAACAAGCATTAAAGCTAGAAAAGCAAAAAACACTTAAAACTTTACGCAAAGCACAATAAGCTCTAATTAGCTTAAGACAGACAAATAAGCTAATCTAAATCTAAATAAGCAAATTAAGCATGCAATTAAGCTAAATTAACAAGAGAAACACAACAGTACTAACAACAGTACTACCAGTATTAACTTAAAGTTAGTACTGCTAGTTATAAGTTAGTACTGTTAAGTTAAGGTTAGTACTGTTAGCCTTAACAAAACACAATTAAACAGGAAATAAGCAAATAAGCTAAAACAGGAGGTTAACTACCCAAAATAAGCACTTAAGCATAAGAATAGGCAACCAAATGGACTATAATGAATAAATAAGTCAAGAAAAAACTAAACTGATTAACCTTAAATTTATTTTGAAAAGACAAATAAGTTTTACTGAAAACAGTACACTAAAATAAGGCTTAATCTACTCTAAAAAGCAAAGAAATCTTAACAACTGAAATAATAAGCTAATAATTAAAATGACCTACATACTAACAGTGTAACTGACAGTACTAACTTGGAGTTAGTAGGCTAGTGTTAGTTGTACTAAAATAGCTAACATACTTACCTTTTAATCCAAGAAAAATGAACTAGACAGTACCTAACTTGGAGTTAGTACTGGTAGTGTTAAGTTAATGCTGTTCCAAAAGTTAACTAGCAGAACTAACTTAAGGTTAGTACTGTTAGTTGAAAAATACCCTTAAAAATCATTCTTTCAAATTAATTAAAAATAGATTATCAAATAACAAAGTAAAACACTTATAAGCAATTTTCAATCCATAATAAGAACTTAAATAAGCATGAATTAGTTTAGCAGTATAAACTTAAAACCAACATTTGTATTAAATAAACTAGAAATTCTGCAATAGATAAGTAAAGTAAGAAATAGAGAGACTTACTACACCCTTGCTCAAAACAGGGTCAAATAATGAATCTACAAGCTCTAGCTTGCATAGAACAAGCTAGTGAGTGTCCATAAGCCCATCCAGAACTGGCTTATCATCAATTTAATAAGATAGCTTGTGTGGTATATTTGAAGAGTGTTTTTTGTGAATTTTCTTTAAACTACTTAATTTTTTGTTTTACTTAATGAAAACAGCTTATAAATAAAGGTGTACTGATAAGCTTCTTTTGTGAAAACCAAAAACAATATAAGTAAGAAACTTAACACTTGAATGTTATTCTTAAAAAACTCATCTTGCATTAAAACTTGAAAGAGTTACAAAGCTGAAAGTAAAAGCTGGTGTAAATGACTTTGAAATTTTAAAGACAACAAAGTAACATTCCTTAGGTAATTTATCCACCATCTCAACATCGGAATCAAATGCAACAAATGCATGGGATGTTTAATGCTAACAATTTTGGAACCATGAGATATTGGGGACCAAATATTTGAGTTTTTGAGTAATTTAAATAGATATGCTTGGGAATTGATTTGGAGCCTGACGAATGGATTAAAGATAGTAGATGTACAAAGTACATGATGGGAAATAGAAATCTCTTCTCATTATAGAAAGCATTCAACGGAGGTAACGTCATTTTGGTAGTAAACTACGAGGGAACATTATTGGCAAAGTACGATCTCTCATAAATCACTTATTATCGAAATCGTTAAGCATGTAAATAACTTACGCTTTAATCTACTTAGCGTAAGTCAAATATGTGATAATAAGTGTAAGGTACTATTTTTCGAGCACGATAGTAAAATTATCAAGGATGGTAAGATCATAGGTAGACGTATTAGGAAGAGTGGTTTGTATGTGATGAAAATGGGTAATAAGTCTAAAGACAAAATTTGTCTAGCAACCATTGACGAAAATTCTACATTATGGCATAGGAGATTAGGACACGTAAATATGTGTTTAATTCAATCTTTGGCGTCTATGGAATTAGTTATAAATTTACCTAAGCTTAAGTTTGATCAACATTTATGTGACGCTTGTAAAATTAGAAAACAAGCTCATGCTAATCATAAAGCTAAGAACATGGTCTCAACAACTAGATGCCTAGAACTTCTACACATGGATCTATTTGGTCCATCTGTCGTACAGAGTTACAGAAGAAACCTTTACACCTTAGTAATAGTAGATGACTATTCTAGGTACACGTGCACAAGATTTCTTAAACTAAAAATGAAGCTTTCGAACATTTCAAAATATTTAGTAAGAAAGTCCAAAATCAACTAGGTTGTCTAATAGTTTCCATTAGGACAGGTCATGTTCGGGAATTTAATAAAGAAGTGCAATTTGGAAATTTTGGTGACTCTAATGGGATTACTCACAACTTCTCTACTACGCGCACTCCACAATCAAATGGTGTAGTAGAAAGGAAAAATCATACTCTACAATAAATGAGTAGAACCATGTTAAACAAACAATCTATACCACAAAAATTTTGGTGCAACACGGTAGACACCTCAACTTACATACTCAATAGGATTTTGATTAGACCCATCTTAGGAAAAACACCATATGAAATCATAAGAGGTATTTCAAAGTATTTGGAAGCAAGTGCTTCATTCTAAATATGAAAGACTACTTCACCAAGTTTAACCTAAAGTCATACGAAGGTGTTTTCCTATGTTACTCCTAAAATAGTAAAGTCTGCATCATTCTTGATAAAAAACACGATGAAAATCGAAGAATCCTTAAATGTAACAATCGATGAAAGTCCCTTTCCTACCTAAAACATCACCCTTGGTGGATGATGATTTAGTTGATGAAGAAGCCATTAAGGTTTGTGGTAAGAAAAACTTTGAAAATGATATTGAGGATGAAACTTTAAAAAATGACAAAATTTTCAATGTTAAGGAATCTAAGAATCATCTGTTAGACAACGTTATAGGAAATCTTATCCAAAGAACACTTGGATCAGAAGCCTAAGACAAAAGTAATTTCTTTTGGTTGATATCAATCATCGAACTTAAGAATATTAGTGATGCATTAAAGGACGAAAGTTGGGTAGTCTCAATGTAAGAAGAATTAAATTAATTCACTGCAAATGATGTTTGGGAGTTAGTACCACCACCTAAGTATTTGACAATTATAAGAACCAAATGGGTATATATGAATAAGCTTGATGAAAATGGCACCGTGTCTAGAAATAAGGCTAGATTAGTAGCACAAGGCTATAATAAAAAAGAAGGTATTGATTATGATGAGACTTATGCTCTGGTAGCTAAATGAGAGTCAGTAAGAACTTTAGTACCTTACGCTTGTGCGTTAGATTTTAAGTTATTCCAAATGGATATAATAAGTGCATTCATAAACGGTTTTATTAATGAGGAGGTATACGTGGCACAACATTCGGGATTCATTGATTTCGAAAAACCAAATCATGTTTACAAACGAAAAAATATTATATGGTCTTAAACAAGCTCCTAAAGCTTGGTATGATAGGTTAAAAGCTTTTCTTATTAAACATGAATATAACATGTGAATGGTAGTGATAACGCTCAAATTGAGTATATTTTAAGGCGCGTTATCATGGTTTTTTACTTGTTATTTGGTTAATTAACATGGTTTTGCTACTAATATTGCACAAAGTTTGATTTTAATGTTTGTAGCTAGCCAAGACTTAGAAAGTGAAGAAAAGACTAAGAAAAGAGAGAAAAACGAAGGAATATGCATGTAAGAAATTTTCCACTAAGAACGAGTCTCGAGGATGCGTTATCGAGAAGAAAAATCGTATGGAGATCATTTCCGGGAGCAAGGAAGAGTATTTTATTGACTTTGAAGTCATATGAGTCAGACTCGATGAAGAAACGAGCACCAGGAAAGTTAAAACGAAGAAAAGAAAAAATGTCAAAACTGAAAATTCATCCAGACGCGAGTCTACTCTTTCAGGTCGTTTTTGACTAAAAGTCGACTCGAAAGCATCCAGACGAAAAGCTACTCCTTCAGGCTAAATCCATCCAGACGAACGACCTGAGCCTGCGGACTCTTGTGCCAAAATGACCAAACTCAATTTGGACGATCGCCCCGACCATCCAAACAAAAGTCTGGATGAATCCGACCTTCCCAAGTTTCATTAATACATAATTTTAAGTGCATTAACCTCCCTAGTCCATTCATGTCTCCATATTAACTCATTTTTTAGTCATTTTTATGAATCTTTGTGCCTAAGTTTCATGCTTGGAGGCTAAGGGTGGTTTGCACTATAAATAAGACCATTTGACTTTAGTTTTCAACATGAAAAATTCCCCTTCACCCATAAAGACGATTTTGCTACTCTCTTCCTCTCCCAAAAGACTAAAACTTGTTGCCAATCTCAAAAGACCACTCAATAACATCAAGGAAAGTGTTGGGTATAATTTTCCAGCTTGGTAGAACTTGTAGTTGATTGGAGGCTCTAAAGATTGCTCTAAATCTTTCCATCACCGATTGTAATTGCTACATTGGTATATTACCTTTACTTTTCAGAATGTTTATGTTTATCGTGATTGTTGAAACTTTAGATTTTGTTGAAATCATCATGGAGTAGTTCTTTATATGCTTGTTTGGATGATGATTATGCTATGAGGATTGCGTATTGTTGATTATGGTTTTGATCAATTTCATGTTATGTTTGAGATCCACTTTTGCTTGAGTTTTGTGACATTTTCTTATCAAGTTTGGTTAGTTAATGGTGATTTCGTAGGTCAAAAGGGTTTTCATCATTCAGCTAGTGTATAATCATTTTGTTTTGTCTATGAATTATTGTTTTATGTATTGACCATTTCATAAATAACTTGATATTATGTAAAGAAACTCAGGGGTGACTGTTAACAAGTTTGTGAAACGAACCACGAATCGAACTTATTAAATAAATATATTCGTGAATTGGTTGATTTGGCTTAATGCTGATTTTATTGTCTTATGATCTACATGTGGGTTATATGAGTTAGAATCAAGATTGGAATTTGTCACTATCATATTCGTATCTTGTATTGGATTTTTCAAAACCTTCCTATATATCTATTCCACGAATGTTATAAAGTAATCCAAACAAGTGTTGCCTTTACTTATTAAATTTGCGTAATCATCATTTCCATGTTATTAGTTGCTTGTTGTTTCGGAGTATCTTGTCTCGTGACATCCATTTTACCAATTTCGTATTGCTCATTGAAACACTTGATTTCACAAATCCTAAGCACCTAATCCTATGTGA
This sequence comes from Tanacetum coccineum, assembly GCA_026074375.1. NCBI lineage: Eukaryota > Viridiplantae > Streptophyta > Magnoliopsida > Asterales > Asteraceae > Tanacetum > Tanacetum coccineum. The sequence goes on from BQNB010024616.1 coordinate 45,280, forward strand.
AAACGACCTCGGCTTACCACACACTAAGCTAGCTACACATGATAGGGTCATACTTGCCTAAATGTGTTCTTAGTTTAATCTCGGTAATCCTTGTTATAAATTTAAAACCTCGTGCGAACACGCATAAGATAGATAACAGTTCGCACGAGGTTTTAAATTTATAACAAGGATTACCGAGATTAAACTAAGAACACATTTAGGCAAGTATGACCCTATCGTGTGTAGCTAGCTTAGTGTGTGGTAGACGAGGCCGTTTACTATGATTTGGGTGTTTTAGATTGTGAGAATCAAGTGTTTCAACGAGCAATACGAAATTGGTAAAATAGATGTCACGAGACAAGATACCATAAAAGCAACTAATAACATGGAAATGATGATTACACAAATTCAATAAGTAAAGGCAACACTTGTTTGGATTAGTTTATAACATTCGGATTGCTCATATAAGGATGGTTTTGACAAATGAATTACAAGTTAAGAATATGATGGTGACAAATTCCAATCTTTGATTCTAAATCATATAACCCACATGTATGATCATAAGACAATAAAATCAAGCATTAAGCCAAATCAACCAATTCATGATTATATAATTGTTTAAATATATGTCGACGACATTACTTACGGTTTAACTTGTCAAGAGGTGTGTGATGACTTCGTCAAAATCATGCACGATGAGTTTGAAATGAGCATGATAGGAGAACTTAACTTCTTCTTTGGTTTACAAACAAAACTATTAGAAGACGATATCTTCTTTAACCATTCTAAGTATATTAAAGAAATGCTTAACTTTTTTGCATTCAATAAGGAGAAAAGGTGCTTAATTTTGTTGGATGATCAAAGGAATAAGTTTTTGTCTTACACTTTACATTTTAATAAAACACTTATATAAAAATAATATAGACAAAGTATTTTTGTAATAAAAAGAAATGTTTTATTAGAAATAAAACATTCAAAATTCAAAATCTGGTTTTCCCTCTCCAAATAGATAACACCCAAACCAGAAAACTTTCACCATTAAAAGACAAAAACAGGAGCGTCCTGACAACAACAGATGGTCCCTTTAATTAGGCGATGGTCCACGATATATAAGGGACCGTCAGAGCGTCTTTCAGACGAGTTTTTGTTTGCCTATAAATAGCAGATGATTTCTTACCTCTTTGCACACTCTTTTCTCCGCTTTAAATCAGTTTCATATATCCTCCTCCTTTGATCATTTAACTTGTTTAAGTTGTTTACAAGTGATCCAATTTAAGTGCAAGAGAAGAACACACGTAACCGCCAAGATACAAAGTGTTGTAGATTAGTTTGTGTATTTGTAACCTTTGTACATTGTTGTACATCCACCTTATTACTTCCAATCTTGTGTAGTTGTTAGATCCGGTTAGTATTTTAGTCATGCAAATACGTATGAGACCCGGTTGGTATTTTAGTCGTGAAAATACGTGTGAGATCCGGTTAGTATTTTAGTCCTTAAAATACATCTGAGAGTGAGAGATTGGTTCTAGCTAGATTATAACTCGATATTTAGCTTAGTGTTGGTAATTGGTGTAAGCGACGTTGTACGGTCTTCTCCGCCTGAAGGGAGCTTTTTGACATAGTGAAGAGAACTCTCAAGTTGGATACTTAGGGAGTGGAGTAGGGCGAAGAAGAGTTTCGTTACCGAACCACTATAAATCTTTGTGTTGTGGTTTGATCTTTCTAACTCTATACTATTGTCTTGGATTTTATACTTAGTAGTTAATATTGTTTGTTAGTTTATATTGTGTTCATATTGTTGTTAAGCGATCTCACTAAACTCGAATCTAAAGTTTTTTAAACGATTATTTTAAAACGTAAATAACGGGAAAACTATTCAACCACTCCTTCTAGCTTCCCACAATTCGTGTCAGAACTACGTCACCCAAGATCTTTAAAATAAACTGTATTTTAAACTTGAATCGATCTATGGATTCTGACAAATACCTAGAAGGGCAATCTATGCAAAGACCACCACTTTACGAAAGCTACAATTTTATTTATTGGAAAAACATATTCGAAACTTGTGTGAAATTCAAAAGATCTTGATCTTTGTCATGTTATTACTAATGGTTATTTTCCACCTTTTCAAAATAATCCTAAAACTAAAAATAATGAAATTGTTCCTTTTGAAAAACAAGGTGATGAGATCAAAAGGAAACTTGCTAAAATAATGAATCTAAGATGGTGATTTATAATGCTTTGCCAAGAAAAGAATACGAAAGAATTTTTATGTGTAACACGACAAAAGAAATTTGGAAAACTTTGTTAATCACTCATGAAGGTAATAGTCAAGTCAAAGACAACAAGATCGATCTTCTTATACAACAATATGACCAATTCGTCATTCCAGAAGACGAATATATAGATAATGCTTTTGCTATATTTAATATTATTATTACTAGTCTAAAAGCTCTTGATGAAGGTTATGTTAGGATCATAAAATTGTCGATTATGATACTTTAAGTGGTTTTATATATTATTAGTGTTTAGTCTTTATTTTACAAAGTAGAAAGTAATTTGTAATAAGGAGAAATATGCTAAAAGTGAAAAAATAGCATATTAGGTGGTTAAGGCTTGTAACAAACTCACTTTCCCTCCCATTACTCTTTTTTATAAAATTTGGAAAATTGTGAAAGTATTGCCTTCCTCTCTTAATTCTCTTTATTCTAAACCTTCCTAAATCGAATGATTCAAGATAAAACGAGACCTAACAAGTGGTATCATACGCCATTAGAGATTAAGAGTGATCTAGTTTGTGATCGAGATTGTTATCGAGGATTACGTGAGTGCATTCGATGAAATTCGATGGTTTCGAGTGGTGATTTGAGCATTTTGAGTATTTTTGATGATCTACTACACGATTCTACTCATTTTCGACAACAATTATGGATAAGACGTGAGTATTTTGGCTAGTTTGAGTAATTTTGGTATCCTCTCTTGCGTTACATACAAATTTGACAAGGTCGTCGGTTGCTACAAAAGAGTGTATCAAAGTTTTAGCATTCTCGGAAGTCTTATTGTTGTTAGATTGAGTTGTAATAGCTATACGTGTTTTCGGTTTTATCAAAAAACGTATTTCATGTGCTTTTTATCATTTTTGGAAGTTGTTACCGAGATTGAGCTATTACACATATTTTCGGTTTAATTGAAAATTGTGTATTAGGAACACGTATCATTCTCGGAATTAAGCATAAATGTTGTAATAGATACACAAGTTTTTGGTTTTATCAAAAATTATGGTAGGAAAGTCAAATTCGATATCATATCACGTTTTTGTCACAATTTTGTTTTTATCGAAATCGTGACAACCGAAAAAAAGATCATTTTGACATTCTAATACGGATTTGTGAATTGTAAAGTGGTCATCAAGGTGGTACAACCTTTTTGGGTTTATCAATATTTTTTTGTGTTTCTTTTTAATCAAAGTGTGGAAATTACATTTTCGGTTTCATCGAGATTGTGATATTCATTTTCAGAAAACATCTTAAACGGATCAACTTTCATCGAATATGATATTATTACGGTTTTATCGTGATAAGTTAATTCAATTTGTGATGAAAGGGGTAATAAAAAAGTATAGATATCGAATTTGTAAGTTGTCCGAGTTTAGTGTTATTCGATAAATATTCCAAATCTTAGTTTACCGAGATTAGTGTTGTCCGAGATTAGTGTTGTTCGAGAACAGTGTTACCGAAATTAAGTATTTTAGACACGTTTCTCACTTCTGAATTTGGACATCAAATTTGTGAGACATGCCAAACTCGACAAGTATTGAAGTTTCTGGAAAATCACAAATAAGAACTCTTTTTCATCTACAAAGATCTAATCTTTGAGTCACAAGATATGTCGACGTCTAATACACATCAACAATATCTTGCTGATGCCGGTTCTGAGACTAGACCTTCGATGCTTGAAAGAGGTAGTTATATACCATGGGCAAGTCGTTTTAGAAGGTACCCCAATCGAAAGAGAGAAAATAAAAAGTGGCTTAACAAGGCAATTGATGAAGGTCCATATGAGTTTAGAGAATTCACTCATTCCGAAACTAAAGAACCAGGGATGCAAAAAGAAGAGGATCTAAGAGGAGATGATTTGAAACATTGATAAGCTGAGATTGAAGCAATGAAATTAATTTTAATCTCTATCCCAGATGACATATATAACTCTGTGGATGCTTGCACAATTGCACAAGCCATGTGGCAAAGAGTTGAACGTTTAATGCGAGGACCTGTGCAAAACAAAGTTGATAGGGAAACAAGCTTCAATAATGAGTTCGATCAATTCGTTACTGAACCATGAGAAGCATTCGTGTCAGTCTATAATCGTTTTGCTCAGCTAATGAATGATCTAGAAAGAAATGGCATCATATTTCCAAAAGTCACTGTTAACTCAAAGTTCCTAAATTGTTTACAACCTGAATAGCTGAAGTATGTCACTCAAGTTCGTCTTGCAAAAATATTGATAGAGGATACTATGATGATTTATTTAATTACCTTCAACAATTTGAGAAACTGGTAAATGCATCTAGAGCAAATAAGTTGGAAAATTTACATGATCCTCTTGCGTTGATGGCACACACGGGTTCCTCTTCTAGAACTACCTCACCTTACTATGTTACACATCCTTCTTCAGTGGTTAATTATGATGATGATTATCAAGGGGATGCAGTACAAAACACTTATGAAGATCCACTCACTTCTGCAATGATTTTACTTGCTCGCGCAATCACTTAACTTTTCTCTAACCCAACAAATAATTGTCTTCGTACTTCTTCTAACACCATAAATCAAGCAATTGTTCAAGCTGACAGAGTACAGATTCAAAGCAGGAATTTTGGTAACGATGGCAGAAATACAAGGCGTTCATATGTTTAAGAGGAATTCAATGAGGGTACCAATGTTTAGAATGATGATGGAAACATACAGAGAACTCTTCGAACGACGTCTTCAGGAACTGCTGCAAATGTTCAATGCTATAACTGCAGTGAGAAATGTCATTATGCTCGTATTTGTCCAAAGCCAAGAGTTCGGGATTCAAAGTACTTCATAGTACAGATGTTGCTAGCAAAACAGGATGAAGCAGGAGTAATTCTTACCGATGAACATAATGATTTTCTTTTTGCTGATGCTTCTCGAATGGAAGAAATTAAGGAATTAAGTGCGAATATATGCTTGATGGCAAGAATTCAACCAGCAAACTTTGATTCTGATGCAGGGCCAAGCTATGATTCTGCATTTCTTAGTGAGGTACAAACACCATCCACCAGTTATGTAAATCCATTATTTGCTAAAGATAAACAAGAGAAAAAGTATCCAAAGCAACCTAAAATTATTAACAACATAATTGGTGATGATCAAATTGATAGCAATATTGATACATATTTTATTTTAAATTATATTTTATTCAAAGTTTTAAATTTATAAAACTCGATTCACCTGACAAACGCACTAACGGGCAAAGAACCTGATCGTGAGTAGTGTAGAGATGGTAAATATGAGGTCGTCCCAAGAGCTAAGTATTATTAGTTTTAATTTGAAAGTGTCACATTTTGAGGATGGTTTGAAGTTGATTTATGAAAATAACAGGAAAGTAAATTGCAAAAAGTAAAAGTAATAGAAGTAATCAGGGAGAAAGGCATGCTAGCCTAGCCATTTCATTACTACCATTACAACTATGTTTTCTTGTACAATGTTACACCATGGTTTCATTAGTGGTTTCTAAAGTCGACAGACCTGAATAGATATCTTTAGTTTGTCCTAGAATTCCTGCGATCCCGAATCCCCCAAAAGTCACGAAGGTAGGGCAAACAAGTCATAGTGATTAATCTCAACTATCCCAAGAACTAGACTAATAACCTATATAGATTATTAACCCTCTCTGAAAGAGTTCCTGTGCTTTTTAAGTATATTAAGTGATAGAGGCGGTAACTTGGTTAGTTCCTACACTAGGGATAGGGTGCAAAACCTACTCTAGTATCCTGCTAATCCCATGTTCAATTGGTAATTTAATAACAGGATTAACATGATCTAAACCACCCGCAATACTACCAAAACCCAGGGTTACACGATAGTCAAAGGATATCCAATGAAACCATAATCTAACAGAAAACAAACATTATAACGATAGTTGATTCATGACTAGGTCAGCACTTGAAGTGCTTAGCCGCTTATAGCAACGACACAACAAGAATTAATAAAGGTAATCTTGGATTGAAAACTCATAATTCTTACAGATGCGGTTTATGAACGATTAAATACAAAAGTAAGTTAAGTGTGATCTCCCTTGGACTTTTGGTGGAATTCTTCGAGGTATAGAAGTCTTGGTCGCTTCTTAGAGCTGTGGTGGAATGGTTGATCTTCAATTGTCTGAATGAGGCCTCTATTTATAGATTTTGAATATGTTATGGCGTAACCTTTTATAGGCTTACGCCGTAAACTGCTGATGCGTACTTTCCATCTTGCAAGCTTAAAAGATGTTACGGCGTAATCAATTGTCCATGTTACGCCGTAATGCTGACTCGGATGACTCAACCTTCCATAATAATAATGTTACGGCGTAAACCTTGCGTGTGGTTACGCCGTAATGTTGCTGGTTGACGTGTCTTGCCTTAAATATGTTACGACATAACACTATCATAGGGGTTACGCCGTAAAGTCTCGTAAGAATTCGTGTTTTCTTCATTTTTTGGTCCATTTCTCGTGTTTCTTGTCTCATACTTGAATTTTACCTAAAGACAACAAAATAAAAGTAAAAGTATCAAATTCAAGTATTTATAAGACAATTGCAAGTATTTTCATGGGGAAATTGACACTAAAAAGTATCAAATATTTTATGTTATCAAATATCCCCCCACTTGACTTCTGCTTGCCCTTAAGTAGACCTGTTAGAATAGTTTTAAAAAGATTTCTCTGATTTAACTCAAAGAAATGAATCTATAAAAGTCTTATGCTAGAAACATCAAATCCGAACACCTCACGAAAAGGGGATCAAAGTTCACTCAACTCTCAACTAGTATAAGTGTTCATTTTTTGAGGTGATCGCTCAACTGCACAGTTATAACATGTATTCTATCGTAAGCTTGGGAAGTACACAAATCTGCACCAGTTAGAGTTAGGGTATAAACAATTCTTAAAGGCGACATGGGTAACATAACACAGGTTTATTGGGTGATATAGAGGGTAAGGATAGACATGGGATACACATTTAATTGGTGTTAAGACAAAAACACAAAACAAACAGTCTTATATAATCTAAGATATCCATAACCGGCTATTGTCCATCCATAGTCCAAGTCTTTAAGTGCGAAAATCTGATCATATCATCAATACGAGTTAGTTAATAATGAGATCTTATGGAGCATGCTAACCCATTCTTCACTAGATGGCTTATAGTTGCACCATCTTTATACATCGGATGGATTATAGTTGCACCATCCTCAAAATCACTAGGTGGCTTATAGTTGCGCCACCTTTTTACTTAGTTGGTTTTGTACACGTAACCAACATCAAGAGTTAAATCACTAGGTGGCTTATAGTTACACCACATTTTCTCTTCTCTTTTTTTTAACAATATTCATGTATATAACATATCACATATCCCCCCACTTGAGATAAACAATATCAAAAGTGATAATACCGGGGGGTCTTCCATGATCATAATAATATGTCTTCAACGAAAGTGCCAATCTTCGAACCATTTTCCTGAACCAGGGACTTAGGTAGCCAGAAATTTTAACACCAGGATAAATATAGACTACAGGGTTGGCTAAGGCGAAATGGTGTAACGAAACATATAATAATGGGTAAAAACATAAATTGGCTTAACAATGGTGATCTAGGGGTATCTTGCACTAATGATGAGTCAACAAAAGGGTTTTAACACGGGAGGTCGACAAGTCAGTATAACAAGTCGATAAACACACACATAATGGCTATTTGGGTGAATTCCTAAATGTTGCCTTCTCGAACCATCTATTCATGCTAATCAATTAGGTCTCGAAATGATGTACATGCCAAGTTCTAAAGTCTACAATACTACCAGAACACTCAATATTTTGGTGGTTTTTTTTGTATAATGAGATGAAAACGAAACATTAGGCTTAAACCTCACCAAGTAATAATAAAGGGTAATGTGCATTCGGCAAAGATTAATTCTAGTTCAGTAAGAAAAATATGTCAAAAATTTTAAAATTGGCATAATTTTTCAAAGAAAATTAGAAAATCAAAGGCAAGAATAGATCAAGTGACAATTCTACTCCCATCCCCCACTTTTTTTGTATAATGTCCATATTATATATTAAGGAAATAAAATAATCAGGAAGAGTAGAATTTAAACAAGAAACTCCCTTGAGCTTTGCTTCTGAACATATGAAATGTAATAAGCTGGCGGAGAAATTCAGAAAATCTCCATCTAGAGCAAGCTCATTTACCCATGTGATCACTAAAATAAACCAATAGCATAAAATCGTATAAAGAGAAATATACAAGAAATACAAACCTAACTCACTTTCGTAGGAATCACGGTTGCATTTAGCATATGCAACAAGCCTTTTAAACCACTTAGTGGCCCAAGTGGCCTAACTCACTTTCGTAGGAATCACGGTTACATTAACGTGCTTTTGCTACTAATATTGCACAAAGTTTGATTTTTATGTTTGTAGCTAGCCAAGACTTAAAGAGTGAAGAAAAGACCAAGAAAAGAGAGAAAAACAAAGGAATATGCATGTACGAAGTTTTCCCACCTAGATCGAGTCTCGTGGATGCGTTATCAAGAATAAAAATCGTATGGAGATCATTTCCGAGAGCAAGGAAGAGTATTTTATTGACTTTGAAGTCATATGAGTCCAACCCGATGAAGAAACGAGCACCAGGAAAGTTAAAACGAAGAAAAGAAAAAAAATGTCAAAACAGAAAATTCATCCAGACGCGAGTCTACTCTTTCTGGTCGTTTTGACCAAAAGTCTACTCGAATGCATCCAGACGAAAGGCTACTCCTTCAGGCCGAATCCATCCAGACGAACGAACCGAGCCCGAAGACTTTTGTGCTAAAACGACCAAACTCAATCCGGACGATCGGCCCAACCATCCAAACGAAAGTATGGATGAATCTGACCTTCCCAAGTTTCATTAATACACAATTTTAAGTGCATTAACCTCCCTAGTCCATTCATGTCTCCATATTAACTCATGTTTCAGTCATTTTTATGAACCTTTGTGCCCAAGTTTCATGCTTGGAGGCTAAGGGTGGTTTGCACTATAAATAAGACCATTTGACTTTAGTGTTCAACATGAAAAATTCCCCTTCACCTATAAAGAGGAATTTTCTACTCTCTTCCTCTCCCAAAAGAATAAAACATGTTGCCAATCTCAGAAGACCACTCAAGAACATCAAGGAAAGTGTTGGGTATAATTTTCTAGCTTGGTAGAGCTTGTAGTTGATTGGAGGCTCCTAGGATTGCTCTAAATCTTTCCATCACCGATTGTAATTGCTACGTTGGTATATTACCTTTACTTTTCAGAATGTTTATATTTACTGTGATCGTTGAAACTTTGGATTTTGTTGAAATCATCATGGAGTAGTTCTTTATATGCTTGTTTGGATGATGTTTATGCTATGAGGATTGCGTATTGTTGATTATGGTTTTGATCAATTTCATGTTATGTTTGAGATCCACTTTTGCTTTAGTTTTATGACATTTTCTTATCAAGTTTGGTTAGTTGATGGTGATTTCATAGGTCGAAAGGGTTTTTATCATATAACTAGTTATAATCATTGTCTATGAATGATTGTTTTATGTATTGACTATTTCATAAATAACATGATATCATGTAAATAAACTCATGTGTGACTTTTAACAGGTTTGTGAAACGAACCGCGAATCGAACTTATTAAATAAACATAATCGTGAATTGGTTGATTTGGCTTAATGCTTGATTTTAGTGTCTTATGATCATACATCTGGGTTATATGATTTAGAATCAAAGATTGGAATTTGTCACCATCACATTCTTAACTTGTAATTGATTTGTCAAAACCATCCTTATATGAGCAATCCGAATGTTATGAACTAATCCAAACAAGTGTTGCCTTTACTTATTGAATTTGTATAATCATCATTTCTGTGTTATTAGTTGCTTTTATGGTATCTTGTCTCGTGACATCCATTTTACCAATTTCATATTGCTCGTTGAAACACTTGATTCTCACAACCGAAAATACCCAAATCCTAGTGAACGACCTCGGCTTACCACACACTAAGCTAGCTACACACGATAGGGTCATACTTGCCCGAATGTGTTCTTAGTTTAATCCCGGTAATCCTTGTTATAAATTTAAAACCTCGTGCGAACACGCATAAGATAGATAACAGTTCGCACGAGGTTTTAAATTTATAACAAGGATTACCGAGATTAAACTAAGAACACATTTAGGCAATTATGACCCTATCGTGTGTAGCTAGCTTAGTGTGTGGTAGACGAGGCCGTTTACTATGATTTGGGTGTTTTAGATTGTGAGAATCAAGTGTTTCAACGAGCAATACGAAATTGGTAAAATGGATGTCACGAGACAAGATACCATAAAAGCAACTAATAACATGGAAATGATGATTACAAATGAATTACAAGTTAAGAATATGATGGTGACAAATTCCAATCTTTGATTCTAAATCATATAACCCACATGTTTAAATATATGTCAAAGAAGATAGGTTCAAATCTCATAATTGTTTAAATATATGTCAAATACATTACATTCGGTTCAACTTGTCAAGAGGTGTGTGATGACTTCGCCAAAATCATGCACGATGAGTTTGAAATGAGCATGATAGGAGAACTTAACTTCTTCCTTAGTTTACAAACAAAACTATTAGAAGACAATATCTTCTTTAACCATTCTAATTATATATTAAAGAAATGCTTAATTTTTTTGCATTCAGTGAGGAGAAAAAGTGTGCCATAAACCATTTTGTTCTTTTGTTGTTTGCATCAAAGGTTGTACATTAAGCATAAATAGTTGTATTACATAATTTTTTGCATTCAATAAGGAGAGAGGGTCTAATTTGCTTTATAAGTAGTATAAATAACGAGAAACTAGATAGTTAAACAATGCGAAGTGAGTTATGATCCATATCTATGGTTTAACAAGAGAGAAAGAGATAGAGAGTGAGAGAGAGAGAGAGTGAGAGAGAGAGAGAGAGAGAGAACTTTCTTAAAGTTGTTAAAATGAGAACTAATCTAAAATACCACTAAGACATTGATGCATAACCAATTTAGCAATGCTACACTAATATTAGTACAAGTTAACATTCTACCTACTAATAACCAACTGATATATGAGTAACAGATTACTGATACATAATTAAAAATTTGATACACATGCATCAAAATCTAAAAAAGCTAATATCTTATACATAAACTGTTAAACCTAGTACACATCAACCACTAAATAACTTGATACACAATACCAAAACCTGATACATATTATATGTCGTATCAAAGTGCATTACCTAAGTTTCGCCAATTTCCAAAAGAAAACTCATCGAATCTTTTACAGTTTTAGTTTTAATTAATTACGTTTTTATTTTGTTTCAAGTAGAGTGTCATTTTTGTTAGTTACCATTCTAACAATTTTAAGAGGGATCTCATTTGATCTCAGTTCTCTCTCTCTCTCTCTCTATATATATATATATATGCAGAGTGTCATTTGATCTCAATCTTTTACAATTCTCTCTCTCTCTCTCTCTCTCTCTATATGTGTGTCGTGTATATTTATTAAATATATAATATGTTTCACGAAATGTTTTAACGGTCGTTAGTTTGACTGTTAGATGTTATAAATTAGCTTAATATACGTTGAATATAAGAGAGGAACTTAACTGTTCGAAAACCAAACCCTCGGGACTTCATTCTCTAGGATGGTCACATAAAGGTTCTAGGAAGGGGGTTGGTTGTCGATTTTTAGAACTTAAGAATGTTATGTACTCAAACTTGGAGAACAAGTTTGGTGGGTATATAAGTACCCCTTAGGGCTTCATTACTCCATTTGACACACACACAAACAAACAACCCTAACCAAAACCCTAAAGAATTCGGTTCTTCTTTCCCTCTCCTAACCGACCGAATTAAACCCTAACCAGGGTTTCTAGTTTCGGTTTTCCTCCCTTCTTTGTTAAGTCAATCGAATGCATCTCACAAGGGATTCAAATTGTGTTTGAAGTAATAACAAGAACACAAGTTGTTAGTTTTTTAATCGTGAAGCAAGCACTAGCATCCTAATGTATCACGTTGACGTGTAGTGTGAGCATACCATAGAGGTGATAACTTAATCAATAACGGTTTCAAGAATCAATTTCAAGAAATACATCAATAGTCTTAGTAATTCTATTGATCCAAGGTTGGTAATATTATGTGTTTATATATGTGTTAATTCATAACATTAAACTAGATCAATCCGCTGCGTACTCGTAGTAAATGATTACTAAATTATTAAATCCCAACATATGTTTGGTGACAAGCTTTTTAGAGCATTTTTGAGCATTCAACATTTAAAATTTAGGATTTGAATTTTAAAGCTTGTTTGGCAACAACCATTTAGTATTTTTGTTTTGTTTAAATGCTAATATTTTAAATGTTCATTTCTCAACCATTTAGCATTTTTGTTTTGTTTAAATGCTATTTTTATAATTACAACTACATTATCAAACACATTTTAGTAAAATAAACAACCACTGCTAACTGTTACTACTAAGGGTGTTTTTAGCAAAAAACTTTTGGGAGCATTTTTAGAGCAATTAAGATTTAATACTTATCATTATTATTACAAATCTCGTTTATTATCATTTATAAATCTATAAAAACGCTAATTTTTAATGCTCTTTGAATAAGCATTTAGCATTTTACATTACGTCATTTTACACATTAAAATTATAACAACATCTACTTTATCAAACGATTTTATAAATTAAACTGCTGCTGCTAACTGCTAACTATTACTGCTAACTACTCACTTGCTAACTGGTACTGCTAACTGCTGCTACCGTTAGTTTTAACAAACACACCCTAACTGCTATTGCTAATTGCCATACACTACTCGTTTCACTATCATACCTAATGTGAAAGGTCTTCACATTAAGTCAATTTAATCGAAATATTTAACAAACCAAATCACTTACGATTATTTTATGACTAAGCTATAATGAACTCACTAAAAAAAAATTCAATCTACACATTTTTATTTCTACATAAGTAAAAGTGTGTAAGATTTTGTTGGTTTATTAACACTTTATAATATGTAAAAATTAGTTCCTTTAGTAATGGTGGAAAAAATTATAATATAATGCAATATTCATGCTTATAATTGTATCAAGGAAAATTAGCACTTTTAAGTGTGGAAAAATTTAAAAATTTTAAATTAATTGTAACATACAAATTTTTCACACTTGGAGGAATGTGTAGAAACGAGGTTATAAGAACGCACTCCCGCGGCAGGGTGTTTGCTTACGGAAGTACTTAAATATATATTTCGTATATGTCGTAAAACTGTCTTTGTTTCAAATTTACAGAGTAATCGGCAAACAAAAAAATCTTAAGGCACTGCTACCAGTCACATGGCTAAAACAATGTATGAAACTTCAATTAGCCGTATATTAGAGCATGAGTTATGCTTGGATCTCAGCCGTTGTCTCAGTAATTGCAAATCTTCTTCTCCAATCATCATCAGTATCCTTGTAGACACGATCCTGCCCAATCAAGTTAAAACATCTTTTTAACACAGCGACAATAAAAGTCCTTATAAAAAATTAATGATAGCTTTATTACATAATAGATATTTACATACCACCCCAATGGTGTAAGGTGCCTCAAGTTGTCTTAGAGCCCTATAAGCAGCAACTATAAGATTAGCATTCTGGTATGCTGCCATGGTTTTACCATAAGAGCATTGTCACCCAAAAGTGCAACTACAATTGCAAGCTCACGTTCAAAGCCCACTGATATCAGATTATTCATCAATTCCTATGAAAAAATAAATAAATCACATAGATTAATCAATTAGACACATATAGAATGAATTAACTTTTTAAAAGGCATCACAAAATCTAATATTCATAACTTCCATTATCATTATCTTTAAAGGAACGTAATACGCTAATCATAAGTAGTTAGCCGCATGAACATACTTCGAGTTATTAAGGTGCTTGTTTCGGCTTATATATCGTGCTTATGGGTTATTTGGTTTACGGTAGTTTTAAAAAGGCGAAAGTGGGCTTATGAAACATAAGCTGAAAACAAAATAAGCCATAAGCCGACTATATAAGCTGAAACAAACACCCCTATATATATTAATTGTATAGCATTTCATCCGTTCGACTACCTTCTGGTTGTGCTTTCCCTTCAATTCAACAACTCCTCACTTTGTCTACTTTATTAAAATCTGACGCAATAGAACACTAAAAATAAAGTTACTCAAGAGATTAGTAAGTTTAGTAGACAACGATGATGCGTTAAACGAAAATGGTGTTTTTCTTACTTTGAAAAAAAATTACGTGTGAACAGTGTTGGAGGTGCTAGGGCAAGCAATTGCATACGTGTGTTTATCCAAGTCTATGTCTTCCATTTCATTTCATTGATCAACCATTATGACACGATGTCAGTAAAGGAACCATAATGTAGTAGAATGAAACTCAAATACCTGTGCAACCCAAGTGTATTCTCGTATATCTGTACATGTTGGTGATAGCCTAGAAGCATCGGCAAAAGGAACAACATCGTATGTCCCAAAAATCTGCTTGTATTGCACGCGAGTAATACTCTTCACCTCCTTCACGTTTTCCTTTGGTTTGTCAAAAGGAACACAATTAAGTTGTAACTTTTATCAGTTCTAAAACCTTGCAAGAGTAATAAGTGAATCCATATAAGATTTTGCATATAAACTATTCCAGAATACTCTGGGTAAACTCGCAAAGTGACATTCATTACTATACACCTTTTATAGTAACATTCTAAAGGTATAACTGGAATCCACATCCAAATGCCCCCTGAACAAACAAATAACAAACTTCCATATTCTACTAATAAACTAAATTTATTAAGAAAAACTATATCATTTTATGGATTATGGTTGTTGATACTGATGTGTAATAGAGAAAGTATATTTAATATGTCGCCGAATCAAATGAAACACGTTTGGGAGAAAGTATCATTTTGAGTCGGCA
>BQNB010024617.1:0-60511 GCA_026074375.1 Tanacetum coccineum
TTCCCGGTGATAGCTAATCACCCAAACGGGGAGGTTAATCCCAATAGATCTATTTATAACATTCGCGCTCACATAATGTAATTCACAATTACATCCATGCAATTGACAGTTCATGATAATGGGCTCAGATATGGGTTATCGCTACTTAGGCAACACGTAATCATAACATGAAACTTAACCACTTGTGTCCAATTGTAAAGCATTGCATGTTTTTCACCCCAAAAACTTTATAAAACAAAAACATGTAAAACGTGGGGCTATGAACTCACCTTGAGTGAGCAAATGCCAAGTGTATCACAAATAATGCGTCACGCAAATCGTCGAATGCAACCTATTTAATTTAAGGTCGTATAAGTACTAATCACATTGAGTAATCTCTACCATGCATAAGTCTATTTAGCTAATCACCATCTAATTGTTTGAGTGAAAACATATTTATAATTGTAAAACATTTATAAATATCTGAATAATGTAATTATAGTTATTCCTGGTAGGGTATTAGTTACTCCTGGTAGTGTTGTAGTTACTCCTGGTAGTGTTATTACTACTGGTAGTATATTAGTTACTCCTGGTAGTGTTATTACTACTGGTAGTATATTAGTTACTCCTGGTAGTGTTATAGTTTATTTTCTAAGTCTGACCCGACTATAATGACCCACTAAATCACATTTTCATGACTCGGGTTCTAAAGAGAATTTATGCGAAACGATATTTTGAACAACTTTCCAGTTCTGTCCGAGACCCGAAACTCGACCGAAATGGGCGAAAAAGCACTCGCATCAGATCTGATGCAGTGTATTAATTACCAAAAAGCCAGATTTTGCCCCCGCCTTACGACCCGTTATCACTCGCTTTTAGACTTAAAGAACCTCGCGAGGAAGTAAAACGACCTTCCGAACGACTTTCATGTTTCGGCCGAAGGCCGAAACGGACTCGAAAGTGCCGCAAATACCATCTTAAAATTCTGACAGAAACCACTAACTTAACAAAAGCTGGATTTTTATACCTCGAATATATACCTTGTTTTCGCTCTAACTTTTTCGTTATAAATCGGTTTTTCGAGTTTCTTATCATTTTGGAATCGTCACGAGACGTATTATCATTATATTATGTCAAACCCACTGTATGAATTTCGGATTTAAAACAGCCCCTAAGTATTTATGTGTATAACTTTATAAAAACCTTGTTTTATGTATTAAAAAGTCCTTAGTGGTGATTTAGCCATATATAGCATATAACACATAAAATAATGATAATAAAAAGTATAAAGGAATTAGGAAGACCTTAGGGATGATGTATGAGATGAGAAATAAGTGCTAAACCCGTGTATAGGTTTAAAACTAAAGCTTACAAGCTTATAAACCCTAGCTTTCCAAGTAAAAGCCCTAGCCTTCCTTTTATTGATTATTACTTGCAAATGGTGATTCAATGCTTGGAAACACTTTAGTGTGCCTTAGGATTGATGTGTAAAGGATTGTATGGATTGTATAAAAATTTTGTATGGATTGTGTAAAAAAAGTTGGTTTTGAGCCGTGAGCTAGTATGAGAGGAATGAGGGGTTTTGTTCTTGATTTCACTTTGGAAAAGAGATGTGTGAGTTTATTCACTAGCTAAGGCCTTTTATAATAAGCCAATGACTCAAGGAAGGTCTCAAGGAAGCTTCATAGAGCAAGTAGCCAAGAGCATGTGGTGGTGTAAGGCTTGGTTCCCTAGATCTTTGTTACTTAGATATTTAGGGCTCTAGTCATCAAGATAGATATTTCCTTGCTCCTATCCTTAGGAATTCGGCCACATAGGCTCCCAAGTGATGTTATATTAATTATTTTGTGTATTGGGTATAAACGTGGGTATTTGTTTAAGCGTAGAAAAGTTTTGGTGATCCCGGGAATGCCTAAACGTAATTTATCGCGAAACGTAAACGTTTTACGTAACCGACAAAAATAAAATATAAAAAGTTGATTACTACTTTCCTAAAAGTAGTATATGGCTTGCTTGACGAATACTTTAATTCGTTTGGTGTCTGTATATAAACGTAAGTATTTGTTGAAGCGTACGATAATTTTTAGGGTTCCGGGAAAACCTAATTGTCATTTATCGCGAAACGTAAACACTTTCACGTATCCGATAAAGTAACTTGTGAAACGTTAATAATTATTCTCAAAATAATTGCTTAACGCTTGCTTGACGAAAACTTTAATTCGTTTGGTGTTCGTTTACGTTAAATGTTGATTTTTAGCTTACGCGATTTAACTATGAAATAAGAATTAAAAATAAACGCGCACGAGATTAAAGAAAAATAAATAGTGAAAAAAAAATGACGAAATTAATGACGTCATAAAATGACCTGAAAATACGAAATGTTACAGTCTCCTCCGGTTAGAAGAGCCTTGTCCTCAAGGCTCAGGTTGCAACACCTGAAGAAGGTACGGGTTCAGAGAAGAGATGCGGGTATTTCTTCCGGAATTGTATTGATGAAGAGGTGTAGGTTTTAAGATGACTACTCTCAGCATGACATGGTTTTTCCTGAATGCATAGGTAGTCAGTCTATGCACCAAATATACATAGGTGACTAGGCTATGTATATTTGAGGGCCAACGATGCAATGCTCATTTTCGTCAAAATAGTGAGATGTATGAAATGTATCAAATAGTTTTATAACGAAATGAAATAGTCAATAAAGTGAACGTGAAGTAGCTCATAGGGTGACAACAAAATAGTTTGTAGGTTGACATCGAGATGGTTAGTAAAGTGATAGGTATCCATATATAATACCAGCATCAACGCTCAAGGGAGTAAATGAGAAATCAGGAAGTACGCGAAAATCGGAGTGATCAATATTTATATAACGGACCGATATAAGGTAAATAGTAAGAAGTCATATGATAGACGTAGGAGAACGAAATCATAGTCTAGTATTAAATACTCATTATCTATGTAATAGTAGTAAGGATGCAAAAGAGAGCATATAAATTACCTGGGAGCAAGCGCGCGCGGATATCGGATAAAACAAGGAAAGACTCTATATTTTGAAAAAAAACATAGTCATAGTCTAGGTTTTGAAAACGACCTAGTTCTCTATGACTTCAGCTCTGATACCATCTGTCACACCCCAAAAATCTGGTCGCAGCGGAATAGTAACAATGGGGTGCGACTTCATGGCACAAAACACAAGTCACGGAAAACGACCTTAAAATGGACGTTTTAAATAAAGTCATATTCTATTTAATAAAAGATCAGAGTTGCAACAGGTTTCATTTATAATGTATTAGAAAACATTGTCAAAACGTTTGTCAAATAGTACTCAAGTTATTAAGCCTTCAAAAATATATATCCGCGCGACTCGAATGCTCCCAATGCTCCACTAGCAAAATAGTAACCTGAAAATACATGCTAAAACGTCAACAATAATGTTGGTGAATTCATAGGTTTAAGTAAAAAGCAGTATTGAAATAATTTAAGAAATATTTCAGAAGAAAAGTAGCGTTACAACATTTAAAAGTGTTATTTCCGAAATCCATCCGAAATCCAAGTAGTGATTCAGTAAATCAAGAAGTATTTAAAAGTGGACCACAAGATCGAAGTAATGGTGGACTAAGTACGTATTCCGAAGTCCAAAATAAGTAAGGTAGACAAGAGAAACACATTCATCATGTCCAACACTTGTATTATTGCACTAAGCTCATGACCTCGAAGCTGTATTCGTAATTATAAGGGAATTGCACCAGAGTTCGTAATTATAACGGATTTGCACCAGTAATCGTATTTGCACCAGTAATCGTAATTATAATGGATTTGCACCAGTAATCGTATTTGCACCAGTAATCGTAATTATAATGGATTTGCACCAGTAATCGTATTTGCACCAGTAATCGTAATTATAATGGATTTGCACCAGTAATCGGGGCCAAACATCCTAGAAAGTAATACCTCAAATGTTCAATGCACCATAAGTCAGCTTGTGACCCCAAAGAAAGGTGGGGATTATCAATCCCGATAGATCTATCCACAACACTCGCGCTCACGACACTAGCAACTGACGGTTCATGATAAACAGGGGACTTAAGTGGCAGAGAAGGTACTTAGGCAATAATATCAGGCATAGCATACAGTTTGAAACAACACTTGTGTCCGAAGGTAAAAAAAAACATGCATAGCAAATCAAACTTAGTAAGTTCATAAGTAATCAACCATGTATTATGGAGGATCCTAATTTCACACACTTATGATCTTAGAGAGAGAAAGTTAGAGAGAGAGAAATGGTTGGGAGAGAACTAGAGAAAAAATAAGGAAAAAGCTGCTATGAATCTCACCTTAGAAGTGAATTAGAAATAATCAGGTAAATGGCAGAAAACGTACACGAAATAATCCGAAAGCTACCTAAGTAAATATTGGTCGTATAAGTACAAAGAACTTTAATTCATAACATTTGTAATATAATCTTATATATGTTATAGTCGTAACAATCGTTCGGGCTATCATAATTTAATAGAGTTCCATGACATTGACGAAGAGGACTAGGAACTTTAAATCGTATATCCAACAACTCGTCAATACGACATCCCGAAGAGGCCTCATAATGATATTCCCTAGTAAACATCGCACTTATGGTAACTAAACACATATATATTTCTATATAGGCTACATCACCATCTAGTTGCGTTTGGTGAAATTATGTTCAAATTGTATTTTATAATTGAAAATTCCATGTATTTATCTCCGTATAAATCGAAAAATGTTAATCGCCTTTGAACATAATATGTTATAAAGTCCTACACTAATTATAAATAGTATTTAATGATTCATAAAGTTTTGCAAAATAGTTTATTATAAAAACGAACCAACACGTATTCACACTCAGGAAATAGTTTCACAATTAAAAATATAGTGTAACTTTCTCGTTTTAAACCCTTGAGTACTTTCCTTTCGTTCACCCAATACATAGCTTTCGATTTGAAAGATGAAATCAAATAGATCGAATTTTTAAAAAGTTACAAATCTGCTGATTAATAGTTACTTTTACAATTCATAGAATAGTAATAATTTATATAAATTTTAATTACTTAATCGTATAATCGTCAAACTTATTCGTTTTAACTCCCGATTTTAGTGATTCTTTCGAGCACGTTCTTGTAATTGAATAGTTTTATCATATTATTGATGTTATAAAGTATAAGTTTCTGTGATGAATAGTACTTTTTTAAAAAATTGTTTTAAAAAAGTAATAACTATCGTAAACTTGTAAATACGTATCTCTTCGTTATAATCGGTTTTTCGAGTTCTTTATAACCCCTCGATCCTTGTGGACATGAATATTTTAATAAGAATCATAAAAACATAAATGTACATTTTGAATTACAAACAACCCTTAAGATATTTTTCCTCAAAAGTGATTAAAACTTTTTTTAGGACTTTTTTAAGCTTAGACCCACACTTTGTTACAAACCCATTAGAACCCTTAATATCTTATGTCTTACATATATTAGCTCCATTAGGTCATATTTTGTTCAAGATTTCGAGATAACAAGTGTTCTAATCTCACTTTTAATCAAAACCCATTAAAGAAACCCTAAATGGTGATTTAGCTATAAAGAACATGTAAACACATAAAATCATGAAATGAAAAGTATAAAGGTATTTAGGATAACTTAGAAAGGATGAAGATGAAGAACAAATTAATACCTAAACCGTTGTTTAGGGTATTAAAAACCACGATATTATAACACAAGAAAAACCCTTAATCATTTGAAAACCCGAATCTTGCACAAACTTTCTTAAATCATCGATAACGATAAATCACCCTTCCGATCTACTAGTAAATACCTAGAAATATTATGTAAGAACAAATTGTATTTGATCTAGAAAAACGAAAGTAAGATGGTTATGGAGAATGGTTATTGAGCCGTGATATAAGAGAGAGAAATGAGAGAGATTTTGGAGTTATAACACCAGTAGGAATGTGTTTTTTGTATGTTTTTTTACTATTAAGCCTTATAAAGGGCTAAACTAAGGTTAAGAAAACACTAGTTAATTAACTAGGTTAAGTTAAAGGAAAATAATCTAAAGATATTTATATAAATATCTAATAAAAATCTTTATAAATATCTAATAAATATCATATAAATATCTTGTTAATTTAAACGCGAGCTATGACCAAGGTTGAGAACAAATAGACACGGAGTTTCATAAAAATGATATTTTATATCATAAAAATAATAACGAACACGTCCGTAAATTTTAACGAATCTCCGAAACGATGAACGAACGCAGGGTCAAATGTCGACATGAGCCATGGTTTTTTTTCTTCAAAATGAGCCACGAAATTTGATATATAACCACACAAATCAAACACGAATCCACCAAGCTCTGATACCAATTGTAGGATCGTTTAATTCATAACACGGGTGATGATTCGAGTGGTTTAGCTAGTTTCTAGAGAGAGAAACACTAGAGAGAGAATAGTTTAGAGAGAGAAAGTGTTTCTTTGTAAATGTTTATTTGACTAGCTTACCTCTTTTTGGAATATATTCGTAGCACGAATGTCAGCTTTATACCTTTCTTTTTCTTCAGCAGAAAGGTCTGTAAAGACTCTAGCACGTTCTGGACCTGGTTGAAGTGCACCCTCAGTTTCTTCAACAGGAATGTATATGAACGTTCCCATTTTAAATGGACCTTTAGTAATCGATTTCATAATGTTCTCTCCATTATCTTTTCCCAGACAATACAGACGAATACGTTGTTGCCAAGATGGGCGTATATCGGAACCAGCATACTGGATATCTTCCGACATATTAGACATCTTGAATTTGTTGTGAAATGATATCAGTCTTGATCGATCAGTGATAAAGGAGAATTGCGTTAAAGATATGTTTTAGTTGTGATTAAAGTAATTATTCCACAGGATTTTACTAATCTTAACTGAAACCGAGAAATAAATCTTTCATGAGATTTTACAAAGTAAGAAAACCGTAGAAGAATTAAGATTTTAGTGACATATTTCGCTTGGAAAAAATCAGCATAATTCGCTTGATGACTTATGACATGTTTCGCTTGATGAAAACAAACATATTTCGCTTGAGGAACCTGTCATATTTCGCTTGTTTGAAAACTAACATATTTCGCTTGAAAATCTGTCATATTTCGCTTGGAATCAACCTGTCATATTTCGCTTGATTCAAACCTGCATATTCCGCTTTCTTCAAACCTGCATATTCCGCTTCCTTCAAACAGAAGGTTAACTTCGAGCAAAACACTTATTTTTCCAACAAAATCACCAAAAACACACCCTTTTTGACGTTGAACCTTGATTTTTCTTGCACAACTAGTTACCTTATGCCTAGATCTTGCTTAAAAACATAACAATAAACACATCCAAGCACAAAAACTGAGTTTTGATTTTCGAACCAAAAATCCAAAATGTAACTAAAGAACACGATTTAATCAAGATTAGAACGCACACAAGCTCACGAAATCACCACATAGCTCTGATACCAATTGTATGATATCATCTTTCACGGCCCGGATGATGATTCTTGGATTTGGCTAGTTTCTAGAGAGAGAAACACATGGAGAGATAATTTCTAGAGAGAGAAAGCTCTATGTGTAAAATGTAAATGAATAATGACTAGCTTGCCTCTTCCAAAGTTAGAAGAGGCTTTTATAGTTCTTACAATAGACCGGGTATGAGTACCCGGCTTAATACCGAAAGTCATACGATTAACTATTAAACTACGAGCTATAATAAACAGTAAAATACACGGGGTGACCGAGTCTTTTTCTAATATCTAACAGTTTATGATAAAAATCTATTTATAAGAAGGTGTTTAAGAATTTGTTTCCTTATAAAACTTGGAGTCCTCTTTTCCCTTTTTTATGCCAATCCAAATAACTCCCCAAATAAAAATAAAAAAATTTCGGCATATATTTTATTTATATACTTTTATATTATTTTTTTAAACAAAACTATTTATTACGTATTTACTTAAAACCTTTTAAATAAATACACATAACCTAAAATAAAAATACTAACACTACTAATAATTTTCCAAACTATTATTATTATTTACTAAATTAATAAATTATTAACTTCCGATTACTAATCAATCCCAACTCGAAATTAACGATACACACTTCACTAATATTACCGATGATAAAATAACGAAACACACTATACTACCAAAATCACCATCACATATGAAATGAAATGACTAAATCACTCATCTCCACTATCATACACATATAGTATAACGAATATACCATATCACATATATCATCAAATCGACTTACGCACATAAATCAAAACACATAAAGCTAGACAAGTTAACTCTAACAGTTAAACTAACCTCGTTAAATTGCGGTTGTCACAATATCCCCTCCTTAGGGAAATTTCATCCCAATTTTAACTAGTACTCTCATCAACACGATCAGCAAACAACTTAGGATACTTAGCCTTCATAAAATCCTCTCGTTCGCATGTAAACTCAGGACCACGCTTAGAATTCCAACAAACTTTAATGATTGGGATCCTACTACGTTTCAACTTCTTAACCTCACGATCCATAATCTCTACAGGTTCTTCAACAAAACGAAGAGTTTTGTCTACCTTAATTTCTTCTAATGGCACATGTAAATTTGTATCTACCAAACACTTCTTCAGATTTGACACATGGAATGTGTCGCGTACACTACTCAATTCTTGAGGCAATCTTAGACGATAAGCTACAGGACCTATGCTTTCAAGAATTTCAAACGGTCCTACATACCTCGGAGCTAACTTTCCCTTCTTTCCAAAACACACTACACCTATCCAAGGCGACACTTTCAATAATACTTGATCGCTACTTCAAACTCTAATGGCTTTTGTCTATTATCAGCATAGCTCTTTTGGTGATCTCTAGCCGCTTTGAGCCTCTCCTTAATTAACACCACTTTGTCCGTAGTTTCTTGCACCATTTCCAGACCAATCAGTCGATTCTCTCCAACTTCGACCCAAAGGACTAGTGACCTACACTTCCTTCCATACAACTCTTCAATTGGAGCACATCGAATATTCGAATGATAACTATTGTTATAGGAAAACTCAGCTAAGGGTAGATGAGTATCCTAACTACCACCAAAATCAATCACACACGCTCTTAACATGTCCTCCAAAGTCTGAATGGTAGGCTCACTTTGTCCATCTATTTGAGGATGATAAGCCGTACTCATATCTAACCGTGTTCCCAATGCTTTCTGCAACGTTTGCCAAAAGCTCAAAGTAAATCTCTCATCATGATCTTAGATGATTGACACAGGCACTCCATGCCTTGCTACTATCTCATCGATATAAAGTCTTTCCAACCTCTCCATATTGTAATCTTCTCGTATAGCCAGATTATCAGCTGACTTAGTCAGTCTATCTCAATTTATTCAATTTCTTGTTCATTAGGGTTGTTTATAATTAGATTAAGGGAAATCAAATCCATGTTTGATATGAACAATTAACCCATCGAATTATGATATTTAGGAGTTATTTATCAAATGTATGTTGAAATATTGATAAATCTAAAAGTGTTGTTCATATTATGAATTTACCTTTAAAGTAAATTGTTGAAATATCATATAAAAAATCAAAATTATTTTACCAGCCCAGAAAGTACGCCGATTTTAGGATAAAACCGCCCCACTTTGTCAATTTCCCAGGAAGTACACCACAATTCAGTAAAGTGCGCCGCACTTATAAGACTAGAACCTTACAGAACCTCTAAAACTTATCAAATACCTACCCATTGATGCTAATTGTTTTCTAACATTACTGTATTCTTTATTGTTGATTGTTTTTGATGTGTAGACTATGGGAGGAAACGATGATGAAGCCGGATCATCAAGATCCAAACGCTCTAGACAATTTAAAACCGTAGAGGAAGTGTTGCTTCTGCAAGTTCATCATGAAATTTTACTATAGGAAGGTTGCAACAAAGAGGCAAAGTCTAGGTATAACACCAAATTAGCCCACTTTCTCCCTAGACATGTTTACTCGTCGTGTGTCATGAATTGGGATGTACTAAATAGAATGGGGTGTGATGGAGAAATCAATGAAATGTTGAGGATTAAGTTGTGTGAAGCTGGATCTAATGAAGAATATTTACTTCTGTGGCGTGGATTAGAGCTTTTAACATTAATGAACCAATTTATTCAGAGCTTTGCCACGAGTTTTATTCAACCTATGAATTTGATGAAGTTTGTTGTTAGATATTAGAAAAAGACTCGGTCACCCAGTGTATTTTACTGTTCATTATAGCTCGTAGTTTAATAGGTAAACGTATGACTTTCAGTATTGAACCGGATACTAATACCCGGTGAATTGTAAGAACTATAAATACCTCTTCCAACTTTGGAAGAGGTAAGCATCTATTCATTTTACACACACTCTTTAGTGTGTTTTCCTTAGTTTCTCTTAACGATTCTCTCTCTCTAACTGTCTCTCTCTAAATCTCTCTAGATCTATACATGTTTGTGTGAATTCGGGATCCTATAATTGGTACTAGAGCCTAAGTGGATTCGTGATTGATTCGTGTGGTTCATTAAGCTCAAATTCATGGCTTATTTTTTGGACTCCAAAAAGGCCACTTGCTCAATTTGAATTTAGGCTTATTTGTTTGTTAATCTGATCATTCTCTTGTATCTATCACATCAAAAAAGGTAGATTGAACAATTTCGTGTGTTAAAACAAGTTCCACAGTTTAGAATTTAAGCAAATAAATTTGGTTTTCTAATGGAGATTTGCTTTGTTTTTAAGGAATCACAAGGAAATACATGTAAATGTATGTTTTGTCTTCATATGCCCACTTAGTATTGCATGTTAAAGCTTAGTTTCGTGGCTAGAAAGATCACAAGGCTTGATTTTGTTTAATTCGTCCTTGTGTTCTTCGTGGAGGGTTGGTTAAAATATTATTGTTCTAGGCAGCGGTTTGACAAGATAGGGGACAAGATCCACAATTTTAGGATATAGGTCAAAGGGGAGTTGACTCAGTCAATGGCGAGTTGATTATTTTAATCAATAAAAATAGGCGGCGGTGTGACAAAATAGTGGCGAGTTGCTTGTTTATTGGTAGCGAGTTGACAGGTAAAGGCGAGTTAAATATTATATTGAGCAAATACAAACGTTACTCTACCTAAATTCAAAACACAAGGCGAGTTGATTAAAATAAACTAGGCGGCGAGTTAAGAAAATAGACGGTGAGTTGCCAATTATGGTAGCGGTTTGCTAAGAATAGAACACGCGGTGGTTTGTTCAATTAACACAGCGGTTTGATTATTTTAATACACGGCGAGTTGGTCTACTTCAGCAGCGGTTTGCTCTTTTAATATTAGGCAGCGATTTGAGTATTATATTGGCGGCGAGTTGTTCAAGGTGGTAGCGGTTTGATTAAAATATAGGAGGCGGTTTGATTAAAATCCAGACTACACCCCTTTTAGCTACACTTTTTGGCGGAAAAATTAAGTAATTTGTAATCTTTTTTCTATAGCCTTTTTAACTTATTTTTACATCAAATTCAAATTTTGGTAATAGGGTAAAAAAAATTTCTGCGTCGACACCTTTTTAGCGACACTTTTTGGCGGAAAAATGAAGTAAAATATAAATTTTTTTCTTGAAAAAAAATAATTTTTCAATAGCTTTTTTAGCTAATTTTTACACAAAATTTAAATTTTGGTAATAGGGTAAATTTTGTGTTTTGGTCAAAATTCAAATATTTTAGGGCCAAATAACAAACCGTCAACCTAAACAGGACTTAAACTGCATTAATCAAACAACAAACCTACCTTAACATCAAACGATTATTCATTCACGGTTTTCTATTGATTTTGTAAAATCCCGTTAATCTTTTATCGGTTTTAATCATAGACTTGTAAAATCCCGTGAACGTTAATTGCATTTAAAACCACAACATCAATCACATTATCTACTTAAGATCCTTAATTTTATTTCACACATCGAATTTCAATGGAATCTTCTAATTCTAATTCAAAAGAGAGAGAGCTTCAACTGACGCAACGGCTCGCAAAACAAAGGCACTCCAACTGCATGACATGGTTTGAACAACTCGAGACACATCTTCATGATCTCTATCTCCTTAATTCGCCTTATGCTGTTGATGCATTTAAACCAGCATTTCGCTCATTCTTTGGTGAAGAGCATCAGACTTTCAAATTGAAGATGTTTCATAATCTGGATCAGTTAAGGCTACAACTTGAAAGAGAGAATCTTCATGGGGTTAATGCAAAGACTTGTCTTCAAGCACTCAGAACACAGTTCAAGGAATTTCTTGCCTCAAAAGGGGTAAATGCAACGGATCTTCTGAATCAAGGTTGGCAACAAGACTTCGAAGACTTCACGCGCTGTGAACCTAGTGCGTACAGACGTGAGTTACTCGAGAACCTGGATACACTTGAAGCGGTCATTCATAGAGTTGTAAATACATATGGTGTATTACGCATGAAAGAAAATGAACTTAATGCACTAAAGGAGAATGGAAGTCAGTTGCATGATGAAATACTTCATGAGCATCAAATTAAGTCAAGTGTCAAGATGCAGTCTCAAGATATTCAGATCAATCCAGTTCAAGCAATGGATGACAGCTTGATTGTATCAAAAAGCAGTTTGATAGAGCCTGAAAACAACAATGCATTCAGCAAATCAGAGACTGAAACTCAGATGCAAAGGCAAGAGGAAAAGGTCAATATGCGTGAAGCAGTTGATGCTGGGTTGGTTGTCACAGAAAGCAGTGGGACAAAGCCCGACAAGCAGGATACAAGTAGCAGTTCAGGGAATTATACCACACAAGCTGTGGATGCAGATATCGGACCAGTAAATGACGATGAGCCATTTGCTGAGGTACAATTGACTGCTCTACATAATATCCTTGCTAATGAACAACAGCATACTGAGCAATCTGAACCCAATTATGACACACATCTGTTGGAAACTACTATTGATAGCAATACCACTCCTACTTCAACAAATATGTGTCATAGGGGAGGAGAGATTGACCAGGATGCTTTGCTTAATGCTGAGCTTCTCAAAACGAAAGATATGGTTTGTATGGAAGTTTACAATGAACTTTCAAAACGATTTTTACAACTTGAAAAACATTGTATTTCACTTGAAATTTCAATACAACAAAAGGAAGAAAGTTTTCATAGTAACAAACCATGCATGAATCAGGACCTTCCTGAATTTCGTGAATTTTTTGTGATAAATGATTTGAAAGCTCAGCTACAGGCTAATATCACACTAATTTGTGACTTGAAGAAACAAATTAAAAGTGTGAAGGAAGCAAGTAATGAAGCCAAAGTTAAAAATGATATCGATGTGATTGAAACGATTAACATCGAAAACAACGAATTAAACACATGTGGCTAAATTACTTGCACAAATTGAGAACTACAATAAAGAAAATGAGCAATTTTGAAACAGACTTACAACGAACTTATGATTCACTTACAAGACACCATTCAGAATAAAGACAACAAGTGAATCTTTAATTTCTCAAATTAATCAAAAGCTCTGTCGAAAAATGCTGATTTAAAAAGCTCAGATCTCAGAAAAGTTTTGCAAATCGCGGGCATTAAATAAAGAACTAGAAAGTTACAAGGAAATAAAGTAGACTCAAGTTTGCCAAGCAACAATCTGGGAAACCGCCTTTACAACCCATCTAGAAACCATTAGTTTTAGACAACCAATGCATTTACGTCTGAACGACCTAAACTTTCAAGACCACGGTTTGCCTCCAAGTTGATGAGAAAAATGAATTTTTGCCCAAAAACAGTCACTCCTTATTATTTGCCTAAAGTTAGAGAATCTGCTGCTGCAAAACCTCATCAGGTGAATGCACCTAACTACTCTAGGAATAGTCATAAAGAATCGTATGGTTCTAATGATATGGTTCATGCGTACTTTCTAGAGGATGCTAGGAAAATGACACAAGACAAAACCAGGATTCCTAATCATAGGGATATGGCCTCTACTAGAGCACACTGCACTCCTAATGCTTGTACACCAAAACTTAGAAACATATATAGGAGTTTCATCCTGTACTAAGTGTAGTGGTGGAATGTCAAATGGTGAGCCTCTAGTAGATCACTCTAGGAATTCTAGTTTCTTCTTGGACTCCAAAAAATCTGTTTGTTCGATTTGTCATAAATATATCTTTAATACAAATCATGATGATTGTATAACAAAGATCCTGAATAAGGTGAATTCTCGTGCTAAAGTTCAGTCCCCAAATCAAAACATCAATCCTGTTGAACCAAAGAACCACACTCAAAAGAACCAGGTAGGCTGGAATGGTATAGGACAAAGGTTTTCTCTCAATAAGTCTTCCGCTGGCATGAGAAAACCACACACCCTAGATCTATCTTAGTGGAAACCATGGGTAAGAATTTTCAAGACTGTTAGTCCTTAGAGTGGGATTACCTACTGGAAAAGGTGTTCATAGATAGCATAACCAAGTTTGACAGTGTAACCTCCAAATGGTTCAAATGATGGATATCACTAACTCCATATGAATGCAATCAAACTCTTAACATGCTTCAAATGATGTTTGAACACAGCAGTTCAAGCCTCGGTCTTCTTTGTCAGAAGATGTTTGGACAAAACAGTTTAGGCCTCGTTCTTCATCTTGATGATGCTTGATCATAGCAGTTCAAGCCTCGGTCCTCATTGTCTCATGGTGTCTGTTCACATCAGTTCAGGCCTCGTTCTTCATCTTGATGACGTTTGGACAAAACAGTTCAAGCCTCGTTCTTCATCAAATGACGTTTGGACAAAACAGTTCAAGCCTCGTTCTTCATCAAATGACGTTTGGACAAAACAGTTCAAGCCTCGTTCTTCATCAAATGACGTTTGGACAAAACAGTTCAAGCCTCGTTCTTCATCAAATGACGTTTGGACAAAACAGTTCAAGCCTCGTTCTTCATCAAATGACGTTTGGACAAAACAGTTCAAGCCTCGTTCTTCATCAAATGACGTTTGGACAAAACAGTTCAAGCCTCGTTCTTCATCAAATGATGTTTGGACAAAACAGTTCAAGCCTCGTTCTTCATCAAATGATGTTTGGACAAAACAGTTCAAGCCTCGTTCTTCATCAAATGACGTTTGGACAAAACAGTTCAAGCCTCGTTCTTCATCAAATGACGTTTGGACAAAACAGTTCAAGCCTCGTTCTTCATCAAATGACGTTTGGACAAAACAGTTCAAGCCTCGTTCTTCATCAAAGAGCTCAAGGTAATGGCTGTTAATCAATATGTTTAATTGCAACCCCATTCCTTAGATAAAATGAAAATGTACGTGTTTTAGTGCAATTATCTTAATAAGCGAAAATAGAAATCTTTTCGGTCTATGAGCTACTTTCGGAAACACTCAATGTTTGTTAGCTCAAGTCGATGGATTCGTCTTCTTTTTGTACACACTATTTTTTCAAAGAAAAAGGAGATTGTACGCTTCAGTGCGCTTTATCTTCAAAAGAAGAGAAATCTTCTTAGTTTTTGACCATTCTCATTACAAGCTTCCCTATTTCCCATGCTTGTTCGTTTTTAAGTGACCAACGTACCATTACCTGGTATAATAATTCACTAGATCAAAAATGTCAATCGCATATAGCAATTTTTGAAGGGGAGAAATAGTGAATTAAATGTGATTAAAATGGTTTATCTTGGTCCTTTGAATGTGTAAAAATGGTCCAAATGTGAAAGTGGTAGGTGTAAATCCTGTAAGGTGTTAAATCTGTTACTATAGGTGTTTAAATCGACTGCTAGGAGATAAGATAATCTAAAATGCCTTGGATCTTGCTTAATGTTAGAATAGCGGCTGCAATTCTTGATGGCGCGAATGTTACCCTCACAGGTGGTTTGGTGATATGTTGGGCAGCATTTAGCTAATTGTCCATGTCTTGGCCCAATAAGCCAATAAACCTCTTAAGTCCTATCCAAGGACCATTTGTCTTGTTACTCTCACACAGGCTTAGTTTACTTGTCCATTGAGCCTATAAATAATCTCTAGACATCGACCAAGGTTACCATGTTGACTTAACACAGATGTCCAGTGACCTAATGTTGGAATTAACTTCGTGCTAACTGAATATCAAGGCATGTCAAACTCAAGGCGAACATCTTTATTCTAACGTTAATTATATGGCGATGTTTGCCATCTTTGTTGATATCTTTAACCGATACGATCAGAAGAGAATATCCTGCACCTGAACCTACAAGATGAGATGGAAACAGATCCTTCATTGCTCAGAACAGTCACAGATTGGAAAGGATACCTTCTCTAAGATTCTACAGAAGTGCAGAAGAAATCCTAGCTTCCACATTTTCAGTGATATTTCAAGAACACAAACTTTGTTAGGGGCATTCACTGCATCAGCAAAATTCCCTTTCTATCTACATTCAGCTGCTCTGGAATACTCTGTCTCATGATGCAAGACTGGGGTTTATAGCTTTTCAGAACGTGATGAAAAAATAGTTTACATCTAGTGCTGATCATTTTTGGAAGGCCTTCGAGATCACTCCTGCATGACAACATCGTCCCTAAAACCAGACTTAGCATTGGAATTAGGTAATCTATCAGCTAACTAGAAGCTGAAGAAGAGCTGTTTGCAGAGAGAATTCATCTACTCATGCAAGAATTATGTCTGGACCAGACCCAGAGCCCATGCAAGAAGAACAGCCTGGATCAAACTCTGGAAAATTACATATCCCCCCCCCCCACAATGTGTCTCTTGCTGACCAAACCCCTGAGCACAGGATGGTAGAATTCCCTCAGAGACAGCCTACCCAAAGTTCATGAAAACCTGAAGCTCATAACAAACTAACGTGACATCGAAGAAAATCCAAGAAAGTCCATTCTGGTTCTATGTCTTCCAAGAAAAATCTCGAATGCACTTTAACTTTGGGGATCAATTCTTCATGACACCCAACCAAAGATGATCAGGAGAAATCTAAATGTTAAGAGGAGTCTGATTCCACCAACCTGATCCACGTCATCAGACAGTAACGTCAACTCTCAGTGATTGCTCCCTTCACAGATGTCTCATCTCACTAAGCCGTCGTCACAGTCACTCTCCACCAATCAACACGGAGCTACCACAATCACCACATCTTCCCTGAAATCACTTCATTCTTCGCCCTTTCAGCGAAGAGTGGCAAGATTGAGCAAGAGTATGTCCCTGAAGTCAAGAGACTGATCACCTGCCGATGTTTTGCTTCAATCAAATCCCCAATTCCTACGTTGTTTGATAAATATCTAGAACAAAACTTGATGATCGCTCCTTAAAGATTCTTGAACGACACACTGAAGATTTAATCGAGAAATACTCTGCGGCTGCCTGGCCCCAGAGTCCATCAAGAAGTCAAGAATCCTGAAAAGAGTCCAAAGGAGATAATCATAATAAAAAGGGAACAAGGTGAAGGAGAAACAAGATTCAACTTACTCCATCAGGTCAACAGACAAGGTGGCTCTTGAAGAATTTAATCTAAAGAGTGTTCTCTTCAAACACATGAATAAGAACAAGACTGCAAACAGAAATCCTACCAACTACCATCTATACCAGCTCTATGGAAACCTTTAATACAGATGAAGATGCATGGATAAAGTAAAGGTGCAGTCAAGGTTAAAGACCACAAGAGAAAGCACACAAGAGAAAGCATGATAGTGATGATGATGAAGACGATGATGATGATGAAGGCCCTTCAGCTAGATCAAACCAGGGTAAGTCAGGAAAGAGGAGAAGACACGATTCAGGTGCTTCTGAGTCAGCTCAACCTCCTACAAACGATGATGAGCAAAGTTCAAAGAAACCACGGAAGTCTGATGCATCTGCTTCCAAACAACATCCAGCTCTTCCCTCTACTAGATGGAAGATCACTGACACAAGAATTGCTAATGTTGACTCTTCGATGCACAGATCTGATCCCGAATTAGAACAGCCTGAACAATCTTCAGATAACATTCCAATGCAGGATGAAGGGCACGTCTTTGATCTGGAGGACACTGATAACGCCCACATTCCCAAGGTGTCGACCACTACGTGGTTTAAGCCTATTCCGGAAGGCGAGGGACCAGCTATACCTAAACCAGAATGGACCATTCCCCCGAATGATTTCCTGGAACCAGAGAATAACTGGGCAAATACATACGCCACAACGTATCAAGTTCCCACGGAGAACAAGCTTCAAAGGAAGACGTATGATATTAGGTCATTCATCAAATGGTTCTGCAGACGAACAGGAAAGAAGAAGCTCTGCAAAGCTGATTTAGAAGATGTAGACAGTGAACATTTTGTCAGAGATGATAATACTGGGGATGATAATGAGGAAACTAAGCCTGATCCTGAAGAAATATATAAGTAAAAGATGAACCAAGAAAAACTACTATGGAAATCGAAGTTGAATCCATGGTCACTGTTCCTATCCAACAAGTTTCTTTATCTGTTCCTTTACTGATACCTCAGTCATCGATCTCTCATCTCCTAAACCAGTATCTCCTCCCTGTCAAGAATCATTCATTATAACTTTCACCACCAACATTCGCACTACAGCAGAGCAGTTCAGTTCTTGAAATGGTCAAGTCACGGCTCCTGTGCAAATCAGTTCAGGACCTGCGCCTTCTTTGATGACTCCTGGATACAATCAGTTCACGACTCGTGCAAATCTCACTTTCTCCAACACCATATGTTCCACCATCCAAGAAAGACTATGAGATCCTATTGTAACCATTGTTTAATGAGTACTATAATCTTCCACCACGAACTGTTTCCCCAGATCCGGTAGCTATTGTTGCTTCAAGAGCTGTTGATCCAGTTGGTTCACCTTCATCAACTACCATTGATCAAGATGAACAATCTACTAGTACTTCACCAACAAATCAGGAAATTCAATCTCAAGTCACTCATCAAGGTGTTGAAGAATAAATTCATGGACATCAAAATGCATAATTTAATAATGCACCCCTCCTTCATATTATTTCTTCAAACTCTAGTTTTGAAGAAACTAATTGACAAGGGGTTATTCCATTAAATTTGCATCATCTTAATTCAACTGTTTAATACTATCACTAAGTTGACAAAGAATCACTCATTAGAGAATGTTATTGGCGATCCTTCTCGTCCAATTTCAACATAAAGTCAACTACAAGAACATGCCATTTGGAGCTACTTTGACGCAAATGAAAATCCAACTCCATTCGGTGTGAAACGTTATGGTTGAGATCTACTATCTCAAAGATAGTTTATGGTTTCTAGCTAATTTTGTTGAGGACTCGTGCCTCAATTAATGGCTCCTGATCATAGCAGTTCAGGACCCGTGCTTCATGAAATGATGTCTGATCACAACACTTCAGACCTCGCACCACAACGACAAGAGATGTCTGTTGAAAATGTCTCTTTGGGCCTCGTTCCTCAAGGACAAAAGGCCTCAGATTATGACAACTCTGACCCCATGCCCCTAAGATAAAATGTTGTTCCTACAACAGAGAAGATAGATTCATCACAACAAGGGTTGGAATTTCTCTTCAGTCCTTTACTTAAAGAATATTACAATCCAACACACGGTCAAGCTGAGGAAAACAACAATAATCAAGCACCGAATGCATCATTTCAAAAAGATGAATTTATCAATCCATTTTGTACACGGGTACAAGAAATTAGTGAGTCTTCCTCACGCAACATTGATAATACCGATGTGCATTCATTTTAACCACAAAGTCATGATTACCGATGGACCAGAGATCATCCATTAGAACAAGTTCGTGGAAATCCAACCATGCCAGTTCAAACAAGACGACAGCTTGCCGCAGATCCTGAAATGTGTATGTTCGCGCTCACGGTGAGTATTGTTGAACCGAAGAACATTAAGGAGGCAATGGCTGATTCTGCATGGATCAAAGCAATGCAGGATAAACTTCATCAGTTTGACAGACTAAACGTCTGGGAACTCATCAACAAACCATTTGGCAAGATGGTTATTAAGCTAAAGTGGTTATGGAAGAACAAAAAGGATGAAGATCAGACTGTAATTCGCAACAAAGCATGACTTGTTGCTAAAGGTTATGCTCAGGACGAGGGTATTGATTTTGAAAAATCATTTGCTCCAATTGCTCGCTTGGAAGCAGTTCGGATTTTTGTTGCCCACGCAGCACACAAGTCTTTTCCAATCTATCAGATGGACGTGAAAATGGCATTTCTTAATGGTCCACTAAAGGAAGAGGTTTACGTTGCTCAGCCGGAAGGGTTCATTGATCCAGATCATCCAGAAAAAGTCTACCTTCTAAGGAAAGCTTTGTATGGATTAAAGCAAGCTCCATGAGCCTGGTATGATGAACTATCAAACTTCCTGATGTCCAAAGGCTTTTCTAAAGGTACAATTAACCCAACTTTATTCAAGATAAAATACGGGGAGGATATTCTACTTGTGCAGATTTACGTTGATGACATAATTTTTGGATCGACAAATCCTAAATATTCAAAACGATTTGAAAAATTAATGCACAGTAGATTTGAAATGTCCTTAATGGGGGAGATGAAATTCTTTTTAGGACTTCAGATCCACCAGTCCCCAAAAGGTATTTTTATCAATCAGGCCAAGTACGCTTTAGAAATTCTGAAAAAGCATAATATGGACAATTGTCACTCCATTGGTACACCATTGGCTACAAAACCCAAACTAGATGTAGATTTGAGTGGAGAACCCGTAGACCAATCTGATTATCGTAGTAAAATCGGGTCACTCATGTACTTGACATCTAGTAGACCAGACTTAGTGCAAGCAGTATGCTATTGTGCACGTTATCAAGCACGACCAACTCAAAAGCACCTCAAGGAGGTTAAAAGAATCTTTAAATACCTAAAGGGTACCATTAACATGGGACTCTGGTATCCAAAGGATTCTGGCTTTGAACTAACAGCATTTTCAGACGCTGATCATGCCGGATGCCTTGATACTCGAAAAAGCACTTCTGGAGGGATACAGTTCCTTGGTGATAAACTTGTAAGCTGGATGTCAAAGAAACAAAACTGCACTGCAATGTCTTCAGCAGAGGCAGAGTACGTGGCGTTATCTGCAAGTTGTGCTCAAGTAATGTGGATGAGGACACAGCTTCAAGATTATGGCTTCAACTACAACAAAATACCGTTGTATTGCGACTCTCAGTCAGCCATAGCAATATCATGCAACCCCGTACAACATTCTCATACAAAGCACATCCATACTCGGTATCACTTCATAAAGGAACAGGTTGAAAATGATATTATTAAATTATATTTTGTCAGAACTGAATACCAATTAGCTGATTAATTTATGAAAGCCCTTCATGAGGATCGGTTTTTGTATCTTGTCAGAAGGATTGGTATGAGATGTTTGACTCCAGCAGAACTGGAGGTTCTGACAAACATAACTGCTTGATATTATCATCAAACATCATCTTGTAAATATAAAAAAAAAATATAAATAAAATAAATAAATAAAAAATGGCTTATGTACATTTCTGTGCATAACCCGGGCCTCATCGTAAAGGAAAATACACGTCTCAGTGCATTTTTCCTTAGCAACGAAAAGAGAAGTCTTTTCGGTATTGAGCTACTCTAACAAAACATTCAAAGTTTTGAGCTCATGACAATGGCTTGCAGTTATTTCTGACTGCAACCCGCTTTTCAATCTGAGGAACGCATGTCGTCGAAAAGACAGCTGTTCCTGACAACGGGTAATTAATTTTTCCCGGGCATGGATTATTTCATATCCATGCATCATAAGAATAAGTGTACGTTTCAGTGCATTTATTTGTCAAAATAAGAGAAATCTTATTTCAATTGGGAAAAAGTTGTCTTCACAATGAATCAATATTTTCAGTAATCACGAAAAGATTTTCCCCAAGATAAATCCACCTCATCAAACAATGACAACAGCATCTTTAATAGAAAACGGTTCATTTATTTGAGGGGGAGAAATTGTCAAATACTCTTTTAAACGGTCCCATTCAAAATAGTCAGGATTAAACAGTTTGAAGTTTTTGATAATGACAGATAACAAGTTAAAGGGAGTTAATTCATATTAACTACATGTGCCTTAGATGTCATTTGCTTCAAACTTTAGGGACTTATTTGCAATTGAAGACTTAGTGAATTCAGGCTTTAAACTACATACGACTAATTTTGCCAATGCGTCAAAGTTTGTAAAAAGGACTTAGGAATGTTTGGAAATTCCTTTCTAGTTAAAAAGCTTGAAACAGATTCTCATTGACAGGAAGTAAGTTTATTAATTCAGACGAACGACGATCTCAAGCATGTGTGCATATAAGGATTTTTTTCTTATTTCAGAGGTATCGAAAACATCAAGGGGAAGGAGTAAATGCTCTGAAGAGTAACAGACAACAACACTTGATAAGAAGTCCTCCATATCCTTTATTTAATTGTAGGGGAGCCATATCCGGGAAGAACAAATGTCTTATCCGCAGAGAAAATTAGTGTTTTATCGTGTTACTTTCCGGTTCGCTATTCAACCCAAAACCCCACCATAGGAGAAGAAGATAACTTGTCATTTATGGTATGCAACAGTTGAGATACCAGGAAAAGTTGAACAGAAGATTGATTAGAGCGTAAAGAAGAATGGTTACTGATTCAAAGAATGCTTCCTTAAAACAGTCAATCACCAAGCATGTTTTTAAAGAGTAGAAATATTTGATCACAGAGGTACATATTGGTATGATAAGCATGATAAGTTCCTCTAGTTAGTCAGTATCCTATAGAATGAAAAAAGGGAAAAAGTTTTCATTTTGGTACTTAGTTTTCTTAGGTGTTATCAGTTCGTACTACTTAGATAGAATAATTTGAGATTATCCGGGACTTAGTTTGACTTTGGTGTTTCAATTCATATCATCACTATCATGTTAAGAGAAATTAGACATCCGGGACTTAATTGACTTTGGTGTTACGGTTTCAAATTAATTGTGTACTTCATCGATTTGGGCGCATACATTCAATTATTCTTAATGTCAAATTGCAAAGGCTATGACCTACTCAATGAAATGATTGCAGATTCAAGGGAAGCTAAAGACTACTTCCAAAAGGAGAGTATCGAGACGGACTACAGACTGCTTACCATGGACAAAATGACTAGTTCCATTTTCGGTTTTTGAACATTT
Organism: Tanacetum coccineum; assembly: GCA_026074375.1. Classification (NCBI taxonomy): domain Eukaryota; kingdom Viridiplantae; phylum Streptophyta; class Magnoliopsida; order Asterales; family Asteraceae; genus Tanacetum; species Tanacetum coccineum. The sequence goes on from BQNB010024617.1 coordinate 23,171, forward strand.
TTAGTCCTGTCACATACATAAGTCTTGGGAATAATATAAATGTGAAGTGTAGGACTTAATTATAGGCTAATATAAATAGTATTGAGTACAATTTTCAAGAATTTCTTAGAAAATTCAAAATCTTTCAAATTACTGTACTCGACACTACTTATAAACCCTCAACGATTGAGGGGAGCATTAATATGTTCCAAACATTGCTTGTGAAAATAATTGGCAACTTTTCTCCACTAATTTTTTTATAACAGATTTAAATCAATTGAATATCCAAAATGTCAAATGATTTAAATTATTGTAAGGGAGAAAATGTAATTAAAATATGTAATGTGATCATATACTCAAGTGTAAAAATCTCCACCAACATGGCAAAACAGTTTCGAATACCGATGCACAGTTGAGGTGGGAGCGTTTCTAAAAACAAAAACATCTTGTACTAAACACTTTGATAGTAATATCACAAGACCTGATTGAGTTTTTCACAGTAGATTTTATGGCAAGGTAGAACTGTACCAAAATACTGACCATGTATTTAATGTTATCGAAGTTAAAGGATGGTAAGGATTAGGTACTCCGTTCCATGATCCTGCCAGAACCGGAGGGATCTACCCAGGGACTATCCACTAGTTAGTGTAGAATCTTAGGAATGATACAAAAGGATTAAATGTGAGGAAAGCGGAATAGTGCCGACGAGATGGAAGCAAGTACTGTTGAATAAACCCAAACAATGTTCTAGTCAATGATATCTTGGTAAGCACTAAAGGGGTTGAAGAATGAAAAAGAATTGTAAGGATAAAGGTTATAAAAGAAAGAACCCTCCATACCTAACACTTAGGCAGAAAACGGGTTCCAATACATATGCTGTCAAAATCACATAAAATGATTGATGACATTGAAGACGACATCAGGACCCAGTGATGCAATGCACAAAAACCCTCGTAGCCCAATCGAGTTTCTCTTGAAAGAAACTGTCTCATTTGTCACGGAGACTAAACAAGCAATTATTGTCTCGACTCACTCCAGTAAGTCGTGTATTGCAAAGGTGGGCAGTCAGCTCCAGCCTCCGATCACAAAAAAAATTATCAAAGCTCTCCCCCCCCACTTTCGAGTCTAGAGCCAAGAGAACATCAATTAATCTCTGATAGGCGACAATTCCAATTTACTTGTTATATCACACACTGTGATACAATGTTATTATCATAAGAGTCCTACGCATTATCCTTGTGAATTTTGCCAAACATCTGAGTGATACGTCAGTATTCACAGTGAAGATGGAATCCCTGCTTGAGACAACTTCAACAAGCTCATGGTATGGTGACATGTGAGATCCTTAATGGATCAAACTTGTGAAACACTGGAAAAACAACAACGGTGCGATTCCTACATGAATCAAACTTGTTCCAGTATAATGATAGACGGTTATTGGACTTTGGAAAACAAAGTAAAACTTACGATTGTTACAAACTCTTTTGTAAAGTATCGCATCGATTGTTTTTTACAAACCAAATTTTCTCTTTATTGCTGAACTGTTTTTATTACAGGTAAAAAAAAAAACATTTAAAAGATGAGATGGAGATACCGAGTTTCCAACAAAACAAGCTCATAACCGCCGTGCTCATATCTTAAATGACGTCATGTCGAAGATAATCATGAAAGCTCAAAATCGTTATAATAAGCTTCCGCACACAAATATTCAAGCTCAAGATCAAGAAAAGTGTTAAGCATATCATTCTGAATGACACAAAGTTCACAAGATGGCAAAAGATCATAAGATAATGAATATAGATTATGATTGGATGATGATCTCAAAGAAGCCAAAGGATCACATACAGTCCAAGTCTTAAAGCCTAAAGTCTAAAGTTCACTACTTCAGATTCAAAAGATATGATAAATGAAAATCAAACGTCTAAACGAGCTATACATAAGATCAATCTGAAGATATGAAGAGCTTAAGGTTTACTATTTCCAGGGGTGACCTCCCTTAGTGGAGATTGTTAGAATATTAATAAAAGGACTCGGTCACCCCATGTATTTTACTATTCAATATAGCTCGTAGTTTAATAGGTAAACTTTTGACTTTCGGTATTGAACCGGGTCCTAATACCCGTGTATTGTAATAACTATAAATAACCTCTTTCCAACTTTGGAAGAGGTAAACAACTAGTCATTTTACAACACAAAGTCTCTTAGTTTGTTTTTCTTTTCTTCTCAACTAATTCTCTCTCTCCATAACTTTATCTCTCTAGATCTTCTTTAGATCTATACATGGTTTGTGTGAATCGGAACCTACAAACTCGTATAACAGATGTGAGGGAAAAATAATGGCGAAACCACAAAGGGTTAAGCTCACATATGCTGGAGAAAATTTTTTGTCACAAATCCCGAGTCAAACACTTGTCCTCGTCATTTAAATTATCAAGACATCCTTTTAAGCTTCTTTGGTCATGATCTTAAAAAAAAAACACCTCGGAAGGGAGAATATAGGATATGTCATCATTAAGTAAACTCTCAGATAATGATGTCTCCCTTCGAATCATGAAAGCTGTCCTTTATATTCGTTGGAACATCAATATCTAGAAAAGCATCGATCTCATCAATATCGCCTCCTGGGTCGAAACACTCATCCTCATTAACATCAAAAAGAGGTGTGGACTACAAAGTCGGCTCATCAAGGTAGAAACAAAAAGAGTCCCTTGTTACTCGATGTCACCTTGAACACCTCATTAAAAAGAGATTATACGAGTCACTAAGATGTACTCGAATCGAATTCAAAAAAGATGGTTCGAATAATTTTTGAATTTTTCTTCTAAAACGGTCCTCATCAAAAAGTGATTCGTCATCACTAGAGGTAAAATCATCATTTGAATCAAAGAGAGGGTTAGAGAAAGTCACAGATTTTTCCTCCGGAAGGTTAATGGAAGAGAAAACCATCAATCGTGAAAGGTGAAAATTACAATCACTAATCACTCTCGGATGTATCCACATACTCAACTCACATGGGATTGGAACAAGGTTCTCCAACACTAGATAATGAATCGTCCGATTCCTTTTCAGGAATATGCTAAATGTCATTCCCCATAATCAGAGAGTCCCGGGCACCATATCGGATAAAACATGTGTGTATTGCAATAAACGGAGGTATTTGAGAATAATTTCATTCGAAGAATAGTACCTCTTATCAGTAATCATAATCATCTCGTCATTAAGCAAAAAGAATATGAAAAAACGTTGCGAAGAAAAGTCTAAGATTAAGCCACCTGTTCTAAATACTGACGCTCTTTTTTTATTAATCTCAATACTCATTCCATTGAATTTTCCTTTAAGCTCATCAATCGTATCTTCACATTCCCTTCTAAAACAAATATCTATTTTCTCATTCCAATAATCTTTAATCCCTAAGTCATTACTTAAACTTAACATTTCATCTAAATAATGCTGCTTTAAATCTTCCATTTCTTGGAGACTCATTTCTTGAAGAGTTGATTGATTTATGCCAGTCACATGTTGTTGTTGAAGTAACTTTTTACAAGATGATTGCATTGTTTGAAAATCATAAATCGTTTAGCATTAGGTTCTCTTGAATAAGTGAGAGGCTTATGATGATGGAATATTAGCGGTGGTTTGTCCAAAATCGGAATAGTTAGAATTAGGTTCGTTAAAAATTAAGAGTTTCATCAGTTGCACTGAAAATTCTCATAGGACCCCCCACAGTTTTCACAACAAGGAAAATTGTTTGTCGAAAACTTGTAAAAGTTTGAGGAAAATTATTACAAAGTTTTGATTGATACAAACGGTCTTATCGTAGACAAACTGTGAACTTGAAGTGGACAAGTCATAACCATAATGAGCATCGTTCTCAGGCATAACTCACAAAAATGCGTATCGAACGGGGTTATGGAGGTAGTTCAGGAAAAATTTGGTAGAATCATAGTAAGGAATACGGAGTTGTGTTCATATGTGAATGAAAATTTTTATCTTTCAAATTACATCCTAAGACAAGGGTACCCACTATGTATAAATTCCAGCACCGGCTTGCAAGTACATATATCGACAAGAGTAGATCATCAACCGAATTTTCCGCGAGCTTAAACAACTACGTTGTTCGAATAACGACTTAGAATTAAATCAATAAAAGATAAAGAATAAGAATTAAACGAATAAATATTTATGGATTTTTCATAAAGATAATAAGGAAATAAAAATATATTTGGATACATTTTTTTTATAATTTATAAAAAGTAATGGTAAAAATAAATAAGAGAACAATATATATTTTTATTTATATTTTTAATAAGTACGAAAATAAACTTTCCAAAGAAAGGATCTTCAAGGCACTAACTTCAAACACCACGTGAAAATCATACACCTGTCCCGGCAGCGGCGCCAAAAACTGATTCGCCATTCGAAACGTGCTCGACGAGTAAATAGTAATAAGTAAAGTAATCAACTGTCGGATAAAAATTACTTTAGGAAAAGTAATAGTTAATCCCCCGGATGTCGTGTCCCAACGAGAGATGAATTTAAAATTCACGAAAGCGTTTTGTTTGATGCTTGAGTGTCTTTTAATTTTGGATTTTGATTTAAAACAAAATTTTACAAACTACAAAACTAGATTATACTAAATAACAAATAAGCTAAACAATTAAACGAAAAGAACTATATAAAAAACATATGCTTGCTAAGTGGCGTGGAAAGTTCCTCAAGTGTGAATTAAGGTTTTACTTAACGAATTAATTTCCTTAGAAAAGATAATTATCTCACAACGTTGGCTTATATTGACAAAAATCTCTTAAAAAGATATTAATTACTAGATGTGTCGTTTGACTATTTTTCTGGATTTTGCCTTTTAAAACATTCAAACTACAAATCTAAATAATCGAATATTATTAATTAACAAACCCTTTTTACAATCCACACTTAACTCACTATTCACGGTCACTTAACAAGCATACATTAAACTACTCGCTAATAATCATAACTACGCTAAAATTAACAAATAAAGCAACAATCATATTAACTAAGCTAACATAACTAAATAAAGTAGAGATAAATGAAAAAGGTGATATGAAGTCACGCCGTATAAGAGTTAAGAGCAGAAGACGCATAAAGCTTTCAACAATATCAAAATACCCATCTCTATAAGCTTTAAACCCGCATCCACAAGAAAAAAAACAACAACTAAGCATAAGCAATACTCGAGTACAAAAAACTTAAAAAAAAACTAATAATCCAAATCCCCAGAATGGAACAACTCCAATCTTTTAACCATTATAACTAAAATCTAATCGAAAACCCAAAAGCCAAAATAAGCTAAAATCAAACCACATCTATCAAGCTATACTACTTAACAGCCCGCAAATCCGAAACTAACCAAATCTTCTATTAAACTAATCCGAATCAATAAGCCACAAACTATGAACTAAATCCATTAAAATTAATACTCGATAACCCATCGAACAAAATAAGCCATAAGATACTTATTTGTTTCTGCGACAGTAATTAAAGACAAGATAAAAAAACAAAACGAAACAATTCCGATACAAATAGAAACCCAGGGAAATCATACCATACCATTACGATCCAAACAACTTAAACTCATTCGATTCATTAACATTAACGAAAACCAATCTCTACAAATAATCACATAAATAATGAAAATTATTTATACTACTCCTAATTAATTTAAATCTAATACTACTCCTATAATATTTCTAATCTTATTCTAACCTTAACTAATATCTACTCTTAAGAAATAAGATACCCCCATAAGAAAGTGAGAGATTAATTATCTATAATCCCCCTGACGTGCTGCTCTCCTATTTTTTATAGCTGCCTCGAATCAAAGCATAGTACTTGGGCCCCTCTTATCTTCTTCACCTTGAATTCGGCCTTTTTCATTTTCTTACTTTTTCGTGGACTGGCTTTTAGCTATTAAGTGAGATGGGCCACGAAATAATGGTTGGACTTTTGCAAAACTTAATGTTGGGCCTGCGTTTCATATGGCTTGCTGGGTTGAGAGTTGTTAGTTGTTGGGCCTGCGTTGGTGTAAAGGGTTGTTTCCTTTGGGCTTTAATAAGTATGGGTCGGTTCGACCCATATAAATGGTGTCAGGCCAGCCCAATAAAAGATGAAGGCATCGTCGGACTTGAAATTCCATGCTCTTTCTAATGGCATGCTCGGGAAATATTAAGGACTTCGTCTTGACTTTAAATAATAAGTACTCTTGATCGAAACAAACCCGAAAATACCCGTTTTTGCTTTGTTTTCAATCCATAGTACCTGCAAAACATAAAAATACCAAACAAACATATTTGCAATATAATTAAGCATATTTTAGTATTTTTAGTCCGTTTAATATTGTTTTATGGGGTATAAATGTTGTGTGTTTAAGCGCACATCAACCACCGCCACCACTCGCCAGAAAAATCACATGCATTACGATCCGTTTATATTTTCTTAATCCTTACGAAAAACTAAACAAACCCCACTAAAGAAACGTAACATGTAATGGGTATTTTTCTAGTTAGAGTTCGGTACGCTCGGGGATTCACAAGTATTTTTCGTGAAAAGGGTTGGTAAAAAGGGTAGATTATCGTGTAAGTGAAGTTGTTTTTTTAAAAGAGTGGTCGTTATGTTTTTTGGGGACTCGACGAGTTCGAACCACGCCGAGGGGAAGCCAAAAACATTTTTATGTTGGTTGTAAGTATTTTATTTACATGTCGTGACGTTATTATTAATCTCGTATTGTGTTTCGACGGTTACATGTGATGAAATCCGATGAACTTGCGTCGATTAGATTAGTTATGATATGGTTAAATTGAACAATGTTTAAAGTCATGTATATGATATTTGGATATGTGTAAGATGAATTTTTTGGTATCGAAAATGGTTTTCGGGCGCGTTTTAAAATTGTAAATTCGAGCATAAACTTTGGCACAATCCGAGATTTTGTAAAAATTTGATTTTGGTTTGGGAAATATAGTAAGGTTATTTTTACTACGGACTATATGTTGATCGAGCCCTTAACTCTTAAAAAAACCAAAGAAAGTTTACGGTGAAAACAAGATTTGAAAACTTATAAACTATTTTCAGCTCTTATTATTTAATCAAAGTCTGACAGAAAATTAAAAGTCCGATTTGAGCATTTTCGAGCCCGTTTAAAAGCCTTTCTGGCAAAACATGAAAGTTGTTCGGAATGTCGTTTTATTTTGTCGCGAGGCTTGTTAGTTTTAAAATCGCATGATGACGGGTCAAAGTATGAAATAAAATTCTGCAATTTTTTTAAAGATGTTAGGGTTCCACAGAATCTTCACGGCATTTCGTCATTTTCTTCGAGTTTCAGGTCTCGTCAAAGCAAAAAACCTGTCCTAACGTCCTTTTCGCGCTTAAAATTTCTTTGAGCTCCGAGTCGTGAAAATGTGATTAGTGGGTCGTTTTGAACGTGAAACGTGGCCAGATTTAGAATATATATATAAGATATATATATATATATATATATATATATATATATATATATATATATATATAGTCAAAGTCAAATAAAGTCCGACGATTGAACTTTGAAAGTCCCAACAGTTTGACATAGACTTTTGTATAACAACCCACAATTTCATAAATGTAAATATACATTCTCTAAGTTAGTGATGTGACAATCTATCAGTTATATATGAACTCTATTTTCTCAAGGAAATTTTTTGCTTTATTACATTACATACTTTGCCAATATCTCAATATGCAATATAACCTGCATAACTCACGTAAAGACTCGGACAATGTGTGAAAAAGCACCTAACGTATGGCAATCCTATCTTCATATATGTCAAGCAAACATCATAACATATCAAGTCAATATTATAATATCATTATTATAAGGTATATCACTTCTAAAAGGTACCATTTGCAACATCATATCAAAACGGGCTTTAAACCATTATCGGATGCCCTAAACCCTAACCTCATGAAAAGGGTTAACCCCTAAAATGAATGCACAAGCTACTAAAGTATATGTACAGGTAATATGATATCTCATTTAACATATAAAATCTCTCATCAAAGTACAAATCTCTAAAACTCAATTCAAACAGTCATTAAGCATGATCTCTAAAATAGCCGTTTTACCTCCGTTTTCATTCTAATTTCTTCACCACCACTTAATCAAGCTAATATACTCATTTTACAATGTATAAACCCTAAATATTCTATTCATAAGCTTTCATACATCTTTTTACACTCAAAACCCTAATTCAAAAATCCTAACCCCTAAAACCGAACTAATTTCTAAACTGTGACCTAGTTTCTGTATTTTATCCATTGTCAAACCCAAACCAACACTTAATTAAGTGTGTAATAACTATTGTTTACAATCATATCAATCCTATTACAATCATTATTTCATCATTATTTCATCATTTTACTTTCCTTTGTAAGTAAACAAATCCTAAAACGCCTAAAAGAACCCTAATTGGTTCATTTAACCCGTTTACTTGTTTTAAACCATTCTAATCCCAAATAACCAACCAAGGGCCATTATAAACTCATAAAATGAGTTTACAAATCATTATCTATCATTAACTTGGCAATGTACAAGAAATCAAAGCCTAGAAAACCTTAACGAATCCAGAAAACCTCTAATTATTACTCTTAATTATAACTTTGACTCCATTTTCTCAATTTCAAACCATATAACCATAAAACCAACTACCAAACTTTCAAATAATAATACTTATATATAATCCTTAGATTTGTAAATTCATCATTCTTATCAAGATTATGCAAAATATAAGCCAAGAAAGTCAAGAAAAAACCTAAATGAGCCCTAAGTTGAACCCAACTAATACTACCAATTCTTCAATTCTAATCCGTTTTTAAACCCAAACGAATTGCTAACTTTGCTAATTACTTAATCCCTGAGACCTAACACCTATTTCATCACTCCATAAACATTTATAACACAATTACCATGTTGAAAAACCCAGAATAACCCGTCGAACCCAAAAAAGACCCTTTTACTTCTTTGACCATATGACCCCTCTAAATTGTTACCTGAAGTCCAATAACAATGTGACCTCTTCCTGAATAAAAGTAAGCAGCTTATGCACCTACTTGGACCAAGCTTGGTCAAATTGAGAAGCACAAGGCTTCTCTTTGTCCACATTCAGCCGCGGCAACAAAGGCTGAAGCCAATCCTTCAACCTAGTTTCCAAACCTTGCCACACTCATTTTCTAGCTTATACACCTCCCTAACTAGTCAATACCAGATCTTTAACCCTTACTACTCCTTGCTACTTCAAATGGTATAAATAGGAGCAATAATGTCTCATTTTTCTTCATCCCCTACTTCCTCTCTATAACCCATCATAGAAGCAATCCGGTCTATTTTGGGTCGACGTGTTCTTCAAGGGTTTTAAAAACAAGGTATAACAGTTGTGTTATAAATATTAAGGAATGATGAAATAGTTGTTAAGGTCTGGGATTAACGTAATAGGCAAGATTAGCAATTCGAATTGGTAAAAACGATTAGAATTTAAGAAATGGGTAGTACGTGTTTCAACTAGGGCACATTTTATGGTTTCTTGACTTTCTTGGCTTATATTTTGCATACTCTTGATTAAGAATGATGGAATACAAATCCTAAGGCTTATATAAAGTATTATCAATGAAGTTTTGTCGTGGTTTAGATATAATGTTTAGAAAATTGAGAAAAATGGGTCAAAGTTATAATTAGAGGTAATTAGGGTTTTCTGGATTCGTTAATGTTTTCTAGGCTTTGATTTCTTGTACATTGCCAGTTAATGATAGATTATGATTTGTAAACACATTTTATAGTAAATAATGGCCGCTTGGTTTGGTTATTTTGGGATTAGAATGTTTTAAAAACAAGAAAACGGTAAATGAACCAATTATGTACATTTAGGTTTCTAGTAATATGTTTTACGTACAAGTGAAGTAAAATGATGAAATAATGATGAAATAATGATTGAATAGATGATATGATTGTAAAATAATTATTACAAACTTACATTAAGTGTTGTTTGGGTTTACAATGGATAAAATCCAAGAAACAGGAACAGTTTTAGAAACTAGTTCGGTTTTAGGGTCAGGATTTCGTATTAGGGTTTCATTGAGTGTAAAAGATTTATAAAGCTTATGAATATAATATTTAGGGTTTATACATGTAATATGAGTATAATTTAAACTTGCTTAAGTGTGGTAAAGAAATTAGAATGAAAACGGAGGTTAAACGGCTATTTAGAGATCATCTTAATTGACTTGTACATTGAGCTTTTTAGAGATTTGTTACTTTGGACTTTAAGAGATTTTATTGTTAAATGAGATATCATATACCTGTAATAATATCTATTAGTAGCTTGTGCGCATTCACTTTTAATGGTGAACTCCTTTCATGAGGTTAAGGTTAAGGTCAATCGATAAAGGAATAAAGCCCGTATTGATATGAAGTTTCAAATTGTACCTTTTAGAAATTGAATACGCTTCTAAAATGATATTATCATATTGATTGTGGATATGGTTATGATGTTGGCTTGACATATATTAAGAATGATTGCCATATCCGTAGTTGTCCGATTCTGTTAACTTGAGTTATGCAGATTTATATTGCATATTGTAGATATTGGCAAAGTAATGTAATGTAATTAAAGCAAAAAATTTCCCTGAAAAAGGTGAGTTCATATATAACTGATAGATTGTACATCATCTAACTTAATAGATGGATATTTACATTTATGAAAATTGTGGGTTGTTATACAACAAGTCTTATGTCAACCTGTTGACTTTCAAAAGTCAACGTCGGATTTTATTTGACTTTGACTATATATCATATTAATATATATAATAAATATATATATAAATATATAAAATATATATTATTAGAATATATATTCTAAATCTGGACCCGGTTTTCAAACTAGCCCACTAAATCACATTTTCACGACTCGGGATCTAAAGAAATTTTAGGCGAAACGACGTTCCGGACAAGTTTTTTGTTTTAGCCGAGACCTGAAACTCGAAGAAAAATGACGAAAATGCCCCTGCAAGATTCTGCTGGAACTAACATCTTTTTAAAAAATGCAGAATTTTAACTTCAACTTTTGACCCGTCATCATGCTATTTTAAAACTAACAAGCCTCGCGACAAAGTAAAACGACATTCCGAATAACTTTCGTGTTTTGCCAGAAGGCTAAAACGGACTCGAAAGTGCTCATATCGGACTTTTAATTTTCTGTCAGACTTTGATTAAACAATAAGAGCTGAAAATGGTTTATAAGTTTTCAAATCTTGTTTTCGCCGTAACTTCTTTGTTTTTAAGAGTTACGAGACGATCAACATATCGTAACGATCGTAAAAATAACCTCTACCATATTTCCTAAACCAAAATTAAATTTTACAAAATCTCGAATTGTGCCAAAGTTTCTGCTCGAATTTACTATTTTAAAAACGCGCCGAAAACCATTTTCGACCCAAAAATCGTCTTACAACATATCCAATATATCATATACATGACTTTAACATTGCTCAATCAACCCATATCATAACTAATCTAATCGACGCAAGTTCATCGCATGTAACCGTCGAAACACAATACGAGATTAATAATAACGTCACGACAATGTAAATAAAATACTTACAACCAACATAAAAATGTTTTCGGCTTCCCCTCGGCGTGGTTCGAACTCGGACGAGTCCCCAAACAACATAACTGACACTTTTTAAACAAACCCAACTTCACTAACATGATAATCTACCTCTTTTACCACCACTTTTCAACCGAAAATACTTGAATCGAGCCCGAACTCTGACTAGAAAAATACCCATTACATGTTACGTTTCTTTAGTGGGTTTTGTTTAGTTTTTCGTAAGGATTAAGAAAATATAAACGGATCGTAATGCATGTGATTTTTCTGGCGAGTGGTGGCGGTGGTTGATGTGCGCTAAAACACACATCATTTATACCCCGTAAAAAACTATAAATCGGACTAAAAATACTAAAATATGCTTAATTATATTGCAAATATGTTTGTTTGGTATTTTTATGTCTTGCAGCACTATGAGATTGAAACAAAGCAAAAAATGTGTATTTTCGTTTTTCGTTACGATCAAGAGTGCTTAATATTCAAGATCAAGGTGAAGTCGTTTAATATTTCCCGAGCATCCCATTAGAAAGAGCACGGAATTTCGAGTCCGACGATGCCTTCATCTTTTATTGGGCTGGCCTGACACCATTTATATAGGACTCGAACCACCACAAACATATTAAAGCCCCCAAAGGAAACAACCTTTTACACCAACGCAGGCCTAACAACTAACAACTCTCAACCCAGCAAGCCATATGAAACGCAGGCCCAACATTAAGTTTTGCAAAAGTCCAACCATTATTTCGTGGCCCATCTCACTTAATAGCTAAAAGCCAGTCCATGAAAAGAAAGAAATGAAAAAGGCCCAATTCAAGGTGAAGAAAGAGGGCCCAAGTACTATGCTTTGATTCTAAGCAGCTATAAAAAATAGAGAGAGCAGCACGTTCAGGGATATAGATAACTTATCTCTCACTTTTCTATGTGGGTCCTCATTCCATTTTCTTAAGAGTAGAATAAGTTCAGGTAAATAGATTAGAATATTATAGGAGTAGTATTAGATTAAATTAATTAGGAGTATTAAAATTTCCATTATTTAATGTCGATCATTTGTAAGAGATTGGTTTTCGTTAATGTTTAATGAATCGAATGAGTTATGTTGTTGGATCGAATGGTATGTATGATTTCCCAGGTTTTCTATTTGGTATCGGATTGTTTCGTTTTGTTTTTTTCTCTTGTTCTTTACTTACTGTCGCAGCCAACAAATAAGTCATCTTATGGCTTATTTTGGTTCGATGGGTTATTCGAGTAATGTAATTTATGGATTATGTTCATAGTTTTTGTGCTGATTGATTTCGATTAGTTTAATAGAAGATTTGGTTAGTTTCGGATTTGCGGTCTGTTAAGTATATGCTTGATAGATGTGTTTGATTTTAGCTTATTTTTGGCTTTTGGTTCGAATAGATTTTAGTATAATGGTAAATAGATAGAGTTGGTTCCATTCGGGATTTGGATTATCTAGTTTAGTTTGTTCGAGTATTGCTTTATGCTTAGTGTTGTTTATTCTTGTTGGATTCGGGTTTAAAGCTTATATAAGAGGTTAATTTGACATTGTTTTGAAAGCTATTATGTCGTCTCGCTCTTTACTCATGATCGGGTTGACTTCTACCCCTTTTCATTTACTCTACTTTATTTAGTTATGTTAGCTTAGTTAATATGATTGTTGCTTTATTTGTTAATTTTAGCGTAGTTATGATTATTAGCGATAGTTAAAAAAAAGAAAAAAAAAAAAAAAAAAAAAAAAAAAAAAAAAAAATAAAAAAAAAAAAAAAATAATGTATGCTTGTATAATGTGATCGTGAATATTGAGTAATGTGGATTGTAAAAAGGTTTGTTAATTAATAATATTCGATTATTTAAGATTGTAGTTTGAATGTTTAAAGGGCAAAATCCGGAAAATAGTCCAAACAACACATCCTAGTAATTTAATATCTTTTTAAGAAATTTTTGTCAATATAAGCCAACGTTGTGAGAAAATTATCTTTTCTAAGGCAATTAATTCGTTAAGTAAAACTTTAATTCACACTGGATGAACTTTTCACGTCACTTAGCAACATAAGTTTTTTAATATAGTTCTATTGTTTAATTGTTTAGCTTATTTGTTATTTAGTATAATCTAGTTTTGTAGTTTGTAAAATTTTGTTTTAAATCAAAATCCAAAATTAAAAGACATTCAAGCATCAAACAAAACGCTTTCGTGAATTTCAAATTCATCTCTCGTTGGGACACGACATCCGGGGGATTAACTATTACTTTTCCTAAAGTAATTTTTATCCGACGTTATTACTTACTTATATTATTACTCGACGAGCACGTTTCGTGCGAATCAGTTTTTGGCGCCGCTGCCGGTGACAGGTGTATGATTTTCACGTGGTGTTTGAAGTTAGTGCCTTGAAGATCCTTTCTTTGGAAAGTTTATTTTCGTACTTATTAAAAATATAAAAATCCTAAAAAAATATTTTTCTTCTTATTTTATTTTTCCCTTTCTTTTTATAAATATAAAAAAAATGTATTCCAAATATATTTTTATTATTATTATCTTTATGAAAAATCCATAAATATTTATTCGTTTAATTCTTATTCTTTATCCTCTTATTGTTTAATTCTAATGTCGTCATTCGAACAACGTAGTTGTTTCAGCTGCGGAAATTCGGTTGATGATCAACCCTTGTCGATATTGTACTTGCAAGCGGTGTGGATATTATAATAGAGGGGTACCTTGTTTAGGATGTAATTTGGAAGATAAAAATTCATTCACCTATGAACCAACTCCGTATTCTTACAATGATTCTCTAAATTTTTCCGACTACCCTCCATAACCCTAGTACGATACGCATTTTTGTGAGTTATGCGAGAACGATGCTCATTATGGTTATGATTGTCCACTTCAAGTTCCGTTTGTCTACGATTAAGACCCGTGTATCAATCAAAACTTTGATAATAATTTTCCACAAACTTTACCAAGTTTTCGACAACAATTTCCTTGTTGTGAAAACTGTGGGGGTCCTCATGAGAATTTTCAGTGTCAACTGATGAACCATAATTTCTACGAACCTAATTCTAACTATTCCGATTTTGACCAACCCCCGCAATATTCCATCAATCATCAGCCTCCAAATATTCAAGAGAACCTTAATTGGCAAAAGATCTATGAACTTCTTCAAACAATGCAATCATCTTGTAAAAAGTTACTTCAACAACAACATGTGATTGGCATAAATCAATCAACTCTTCAAGATATGAGTCTCCAAGAAATGGAAGATTTAAAGCAGCATTATTTAGATGAAATGTTAAGTTTAAGTAATGACTTAGGGATTAAAGATTATTGGAATGAGAAAATAGATATTTGTTTTAGAAGGGAATGTGAAGATACGATTGATGAGCTTAAAGGAAAATTCAATGGAATGAGTATTGAGATTAATAAAAAAAAGAGCGTCAGTATTTAGAACAGGTGGCTAATCTTAGTACTTATTCTTCGCAACGTTTCAATTCTTTTTGCTATAATGACGATGATGATTATGATTACGAGAAGAGTACTATTCCTTCGAATGAAATTATTTCTCAAATACCTCCGTTTATTGCAATCACACCCGTTTTACCGACTATGGAGCCCGAGGACTCTCTCATAATGGGGAATGAACATCTTAGCACTATTCCTGAAAAGGAATCGGACGAATTCATAAAGTCTAGTGTTGAGGACCTTGTTCCAAACCCATGTGAGTATGAGGATACATCCGAGAGTGATAGTGATTGTAATTTACCTTCACGTGATGATTTCTCTTCCATTAACCTTCCGGAGGAAAAATCTGTGACTTTCTCTAACCCTCTCTTCGATTTAAATGATGATTTTACCTCTAGTGATGACGAATCACTTTTTGATGAGGACGTTTTAGAAGAAAATTTCAAAATCTATTCGAACCCTCTTTTTGAATTCGACTACGAGTACATCTCTAGTGACGTAAATCCTCTTTTTGATGAGGTGTTCAAGGACATCGAGAACAAGGACTCTTATGTCTCTAACCTTGATGAGCCGACTTTGTTAGTCACACCTCTTTTTGATGTTAATGAGGATGAGTGTTTCGACCCAGGAGGCGATATTGATGAGATCGATGCTTTTCTAGATATTGATGTTCCAACGAATATAAAGGACAGCTTTCATGATTCGAAGGGAGACATAATCTATCTTGAGAGTTTACTTAATGATGACACTATCCCTAATCTCCCTTCCGAGGTGTTTTTAGATCATGACCAAAGAAGCTTAAAGGATGATCTTGATAATTTAATGACCGAGGACAAAGTTTTTGACCTCGGGATTTGTGACAAAAATTTTCTCAGCAATATTGAGCTACGCTTTCTAGTGGATCCCATTTTATTTTTCCCTCACATATGTTTATCGAATTGTAGTCTCCCGAATTCACACAAACATGTATAGATCTAAAGAGATCTAGAGAGAGAAAGTTAGAGAGAGAGAATAGTTGAGAGAGAAAAGAAAAACACACTAAGAGTGTGTGTAAAATGACTAGTTGCTTACCTCTTCCAAAGTTGGAAGAGGTATTTATAGTTCTTACAATACACCGGGTATTAGTACCCGGTTCAATACCGAAAGTCATACGTTTACCTATTAAACTACGAGCTATATTGAACAGTAAAATACATGGGGTGACCGAGTCTTTTTCTAATATCTAACAATCTCCCCCTAAGGGAGGTCACCCCTGAAAATACTAAACTTAAGCTTCAATCTTCAGATTTATCTTATGTATAGCTCGTAGACGTTTGATTTCAATTATCCATATCTTTGAATCTGAAGTAGTGAACTTAGACTTTTATGCTTTAGCTGACTTGTATGTGAATCTTTGAGCTTCTATGAGATCATCATTCCAATCATAATCTCTAATCATTAACATGTGATCTTTTGACATCTTGTGAACTTGTGTCATTCTGAATGATATGCTCACACTTTTCTTGATCTTGAAAGCTTGAATATTCAGAGTTGCGGAAGCTTTAATAACAGATACTTGAGCTTTCATGATATCTTCGAATGAGTCATTTGAGAATGAGCACGCGGTTATGAACTTGATTTTGTTGGAACACGGTATCTCCATCTCCATCTTTAAATGTTCCTGTAATAAAACAGTTAGCAATAAAGAGAAAATTGGTTTGTAAAAACAATCGATGCGATACTTTGCAAAAGAGTTTTGTAACACATCGAAAGTTTTATTTATTTTCCAAAGTCCAATAACCGTCAATTCGTATACTGGAACAAGTTTGATTCATGTAGAATCGCACCGTTGTTGTTTTCCAGTTTTCACAAGTTGATTCCATTAAGGATCTACAAGTCACCTACCATGAGCTTGTTGAAGTTTGTCTTCAAGCAGGATTTCCATCTTCATTGTGAATACTTACGTATCACTCCAGATGTTCTGGCAAAATCACAATGGATATCGTAGGACTCTTATATCAAACTTTAATCACAGTGGTGTGAATAACAAGTAATATTGGAATTGTCCTAACGAGATTAATTGATGATCTCTTGGCTCTAGACTCGAAAGTGCACTTTGATATTAGTGATCGGAGGCTGGAGCTGACTGCCACCTTTTCAATACCGACTTACTCGGAGTGAGTGAGTCAATAGATTGCATGTTTAGTCTCCGTGACAAGTGAGACAAGTTTCTTTAAAGAGAAACTCAAATGGCTGGGAAGGGTTGTGCATTGCATCACTGGGTTCATGATGTCGTCTTCAATGTCAGCAATCAACTTGTGATTCTGACAGCATATGTATTGACTTGGTTTCTGCCTAAGCGTATGGAAGGCTTCTTTCATTACACCCTTTATCCTTACAATTCTTTTTCATTCTTCAACCCCTTCAGTGCTTACCGAGACTACATGACTAGAACCTTGTTGGGTATATTCCAGTACTAGCTCCATCTCAGTCGGCACTATTCCCTTATTCTCACATTTACTCCTTTTTATCATACCTAAGGACTTCTTCACCAACTAATGGATTGTCCCTGGGTAGCTCCCTCCGGTTCTGGCAGGATCATGGGAACAAGTACCTAACCTTATCATCCTTATAAATTCGATAAAAGGAAGATACATGGTCAGTCTTTTGGTACAGTTCACCTTGCCATAAAATCATTGTTTAAAAAAACTCAATCAGGAACTTATGATTTAACTATCAAAGTGTTTAGTACCCGATTGTTTTTGCTTTTTAGAAAAGCTCCCCCTCAACATGTGCATCGGTATTCGAAACTGTTTAGCACATGGGGGAGGAGTATACACTTGAGAAATACATATTTTAATCACATTTTCTCCCCTTATTAAAAATTTCAAACTATTTGACATTTTGGATATCAAATGATTTAAATATGTTATAAAAATTAGGAGAAAAGTGTGCCTACTTTTCACAAGCCGTGTTTGGAACATATTAATGCTCCCCCTCAATCGTTGAGGGTATGTGTTAGTGTCAGATAATCATCAAAAGATATACTACTTAAGTATGTACAAGATATAGTATACACAATAAAATAATATTGACCTTTTTTATTGGAACGACGATGTCATCATGTTGTTTTATTGATCTGCCTGTAGTCAATATCTCTTATTCTTCCTCCAACAAAGCTTTCCAGACTTCAAAAGATCCTCCTGATCTGTAGTCTTTTCTCGATCGCAGTGATGAAGTCTTTGCTCCTTCTCTTGTCATCCTCTGACCACTTCCTAGTCTCCATACCCTTATTGTACTCGAACAGTTGAAAGTCTTTAACCATGTGATCCAGCTTTTCCATGACTCTTGTCAACGTCCCATCACTAAACTTGTGAAGCTCATTCAGCCTTATAAACTTTCTTTGATCATTTCTGTCTCTGTAGACAACGGATCTTGGCTTAGGGACAATCGTATAATCTTCTTTGAAGTAATAGTCGGCTGCATCCCAATTTGGACATTCAAGGTTAATCTTTGTTTGATAACTTTCAATCCCGAGCTGCAAGTCTCCCACACGATTCCTGATTACCAAGTTTCTTATCCACATGTTGACAGCTGTGTGTAGACTAGTCTTGTAAGTTTTGGGCAGATGGTTGAGCTTTTCTTGAATATTGAGCAGGAACAGATCTTCAAAATCATTTGGATGAAGATTTTTGAAATCTTTTTCCGAGATCTTGTACTCTTTGTAATCACTCACTGTGTTTGTTGATGTAGAATTCCTTTCTTCTAAACCACCAGTGAGTGGTACCATAGGCCGCACTGATGTCATACTCGCGTTCACTTTCAACCCACAAAGATGGAACTAATTCTTCAAGTCCAAAGTCTAGGTAACGAGCGGCTTTGAGCTTGGATATGGATAAGGCAATTTTTTGCTCTTTGTTACCTGTTAGAAGTTATTCCGGATCCTTATTGAAGAAGAATTATGGTTGAATAGTTACCTGACCTAGAGGTCCTCCTAAGGGCAGTGGTTCATATATATTATGCAGAATTTGATGACCCTCAGGATTAACCAGATCAACCTTACTCGTTAGCAGCTTATGGCATTCATCCATCTGAAATTGAAGAGAGACGCTGTTCTTGTGAAAGGCTTTAACAAGGTTGAAAGTTAGACCTTCCAAGTCAGCTTTGCAGAGCTTCTTCTTTCCTGTTTGTCTGCAGAACTATTTGATGAATGACCCAATATCATACGTCTTCCTTTGAAGCTTGTTCTCCGCGGGAACTTGATACGTTGTGGCGTATGTATTTGCCCAGTTATTCTCTGGTTTCGGGAAATCATTCGGGGAAATGGTCCATTCTGGTTCAGGTGTAGCTGGTCTCTCTCCTTTAAGAATCGGCTTAAACCACGTAGTGGTTGACACCTTGGGAATGTGAGACATGCCCTTCATCTTGCATTGGAATGTTATCTGAGGATTGTTCAGAATGTTTAGATTCGGGATCAGATTTGTGCGTTGACGAGTCAACAGCAGCATCTCTTGTGTCAGTGATTTGCCAGACAGTTGAGGTAAAAGCTAGATGTTGTCTGGAAGCCGATGCCTCAGAATCCTGCTTTTTCTGCGTACTTTGCTCATCATCTTTAGGAGGTTGAGCTGACCTAGAAGCACCTGAATCGTATTTGCTCGGCCTTACATGACGGTATATCAACAACAAATGAAAATTCAACATCTCTTCAAAGAACAAATTTTATATGTAAAATGGGATTTTAACGACGCAAGCTGTTAAAATTGGTTTGATTAGAAATTTGGTTTCAACCCGTACAAATTTACCTCTCATTCTATAGCAACCTCCACCCATGAGGAGATGTGGGATGTGAGAAACCAATATTGTTATCAATTGGACACACACATTCCAGATTTCCAACTCACCACTAAAAAGGATCCTTGCGGAAAAGCCAACATTATCGTATGTAGCATCCAAGACTACTAAATTAACGCATTCTGAGGAGCTAACTACTACATCAAAAACTAGCATTTCCTAGAAAGCTTATTCGCGGTGGAGCTCAAATGACATCAAGGACGATGACATGAACGTGTTACATTTGATACCAAAAGCGTCATCACTCGATCAAAATTGTGAGCAAGATTGAAGCGGGAGAGGATTTTCGTGTGATACCAATGTGGTCCAAAGGCGAGCTCGAGAGTGCATCCGTACAAGCTATATTGGATTGGCAATGTAGGACTTTGCACATGATGTATACTGTCTCATTCGTGCTTTAATAGCGAATCACATTGTGGCAGACCCGAAGGACTCGTTGACTTTCTATGTCCCGACAATCGTCAATCGGGAAACTAGGATTGTGGTCATGTTTGACTTTCATGATTCAAACAAACCAAATTAACCCAAACTTGTTTACATAACTAGATTATATAACACTCTTTTTGGTGGTTATTATATCCAAAGAAACTAAACATATCATATCAAACCATCTGGGCTAGCTCAGATGGCCACCAAGGGTAACCTTGGGGAGGTTGTTACCACATGCGAGAGGTCTTGGGTTCAAGCCTCGCCGTGGGGGTTTTCCTTCAGGAGCGAAAAAGGAGTGGGGTTTATCCCCTAAGGCGAAGGTTCGAGTCTTGCATACTGCCCAATTGGATGTCACTGTGAGCTCGAATCACTAACAACTAACTTGCCGTTCTAAAAAAAATAATAATAAATAAATAAGAGAGCAAACATTTGCCATTAATTAACCCAAAATACATCATACATACTGTAAAATAAAAGAGCAAACATTTACATTTTCACTTAGGCCGAGCTGTAAAATAACACAATGGAAACAAACCCTAACCAACTAATCAACAAGTACTTTTTAAGCTTTAAAACTTGATCAGACAATTCTTGAATAGAAGCTTCATGTCTGCTTCTAGCCCTTAGCAATCCAGGTATGATTTGAACAAAACGTAGACACATTGGTGGATCAACCATGTATATCCACCTACATTGTGATCCCTGCGGAAAGAAAATAAAAAGAATTACTTTTTAACTGTTATTTGATTAAGATTAATCAACTGATTCGGTTTTTAGGGTTATCAAATCTTACTTGTATTAGGCAAGAGTAGAAACGGCGACCTGAATGAGCATCTGTCCAACAATCACCTTATATAAAATAGAAATCTTAGTTAAAAAATAACATCAAACAACAACCAATAAAAAATAATAACACAAAAAAGAATGATACATACATAAGAAGATATTTGTAAAATGTTATGCTCAAGCTAAACAATCAAGTTATAAGATGCATCATGGTGATGAGCCTAAATGTATTATAACAAAGTTTGAGTCCATTCAAATTTTCATTACTTATTTTATATTGTATAAGAATTAGAGGAGTTTGATTCATGGATTCAATAGCCACAAGAAGTTTTTCCAAATTCACAGCAATGTTGATCATCACATACCAAGAATCTATCCTTAAGCAAGTTAGATTGGTCATCTGCTACTTGTACAAAAAGACTTATGCAGTCAATTATTAGAAGTGAACATACCTATAATTGCAAAAGGAAGAGCAGCGTACGGTGTACCACATGAAGCACGATACGTCCATATGTGCTTCAAGATGAGTTCTCCTAAAAAACAATTCTCGTATTAGATACAGTAAATAGTAATAATGTGATTAACAAATGCAACTTCAATCCGTAACCAATGGCGCCAATCTAAGCTATTAGTATTGTCCTTACCTATACAGTAAGCACTTCAGTAACCATTCCATGCTGCCTCACCTCATATATGTATGGTCCAAGATCCAAAAAATTCACAAACAACATTCCTAAATTGCATAGAGTAAGCACGGATGTTAACATGAATGTCAAAATGGATGTTAATATGAATCATACCATGTAACATAAAATTTCTCTAAGACATTTCATCAAACACCTTTCATCCACCTTGAATCACCGCATAGCTTTGAATAGGATATCAAGAATGTGTCTCATATATCCTGAACAAACGACATAAATACAAATTAAAATGGAAAATGAAGCAAACAAAAAAATGGAGTAATATAATTGACATAGCCATCGATCCACGAATCCAACTTCCAATCTTCAAATTTGCATAATAAATTTTCATCCAACAACATCAGTAGCACAGGTTGTAGTTTGTGAGATTATATCACAAGCAAAATAAAATGACCATAGAAAATCAATACGTTATAAGAGCATCTTTTCGAGGTTTTAAAGGCATGTGCATCCGTTCCAATGAGCTTATCAATGTCACACTTCATTAAGTTGTATTTGATACAGTAACTATAAAGTCGCAACAATGGACACTACACAAGTTGAAAAAAAATCCACAAATACAGCACTGACATGGTGTAGCAACAATAAACAGAATTGCATTTAAGTATATTATCAAACGTGTGGTGTTAGTCAACCAAAAGTAAACATCAAAGACAAAAGAATAAAAGGGAAACACTTATAGTCTTCTTCTTTCAGACATTTCATCAAGCACTTGTTGAGAGTAAAATTAAAAGATGGAAATAGTAAATTTATAATACCTGTTTAAGTAGTTTGACAGTGATTACAATCATTCAACCTTCGATCTCCAAAAACACCTAATTGTAGATCAACCATCTTTGTTTAAGTTCTTGAGAATGTGTTTAAACCCTTGATTAAGCATCACCAATTTTCGTACAACCTGTTGCTTTTAATCAGTGAAGAAAAACTTTCAACATAGCATATGAAGATGGAGAGAATGAATAATTTTGATTTTTAATTTTTTTTTGATGTGTTGAAATGTAATTCAAAGTCAAATAAGAAATCAAATTCCCAACACACCTCTCCAATAAGCCAATCAGAGAAAGCATATATGCATGATAGATTCAAAATTAAACTTTCAATTTTTTTTAAACAAAACAAATTAGTATAAATTAAATAAAAGAATTTATTATGACATCATCAATAATAATAGTATTTAATTCAAATACCCAGTAGAAGAATGACATCTATTGAAAAATGACATATGCATAAACCTTGTTTTAATAGATTAAAAAATAGACTACGTACTTGTATTTAACAATACAATGAAGGCAAGATTCTTGACTTGTCAATATCTAATGAAAGATTTATGTGCATATAAGTTTAATAAAATTAAAGCGAAAAATATATAAAAGGGGTTTAGATAGATAAAATAATGGTTCACCGCCTGAAAGCTCAAAACCACAGTCCACCGTCGGAATCTCGTCACCGGAATATTCTTTCCGGCAATCTGACAGCATTTAACTTCCGGTGAAACCTAATTTAAGTTGACTTGACTTCATTTTTAAGTTGACCTAATTTAATCGGTTATTAGTTTGTTATGATTTAATTAGGTTTTTACTAGCTTATAAATTTGTTAATTTCTGATATCTTGATGAATAATTGACTCTATATGTGTACTGTTTTTAGGTATAATTGGTTAGGTAGTTACGTTTTACGGCTGCGTTTGCGTATTTGTTGATTATTGATTGTTGATTGCTTAATGAACATTTTAACTGTTATTAGGTTACTTTTAAGCTTAGCGTTTGTATGGGTAATGATTCGTTACGTTTTACGGTTGCGTATGTGTTGATTGTTGATTGCTGATTGCTTTTGATGAATAGTTAAACTATATGTGTACTGTTTTAAAACAAGCAAAAATGAATCCACCGGTGTTTTTAGAGAGGAAGAGAAAAGAGATTATAGAGAGAGAAAAAAAAAGAGGATAGATAAAAGGAAAGAAAAAAAAAGTAAGAGAGAGAAAAAAAAAAAAAGAGGCTTATAAATAGGGGAGGTAAAGGCTGGGCGATTGGAGTAATTCTAATTGACATTAAAAAAAAGGAAATGGCTGGTGAGGACAAGTTCAAAACAACTGTGACTGCTGGTGTCCATACTGTGCGCGAACTTACAAAAAATGATTTCTGGATCAAGTCCGAAGAAGGAAGAGATGTTCTTGTTAAAGATAAGTATCGACAAGCCTTTCGGTTTAAAATCAACACTTTATCATCATCATCATCATGTACCACTGAAGCATCCCGCGCTTCTGCTCTTGTTCACATGGATGACGAGGACCTCGCCCTTATGCTAGCTGTGGTACCTCCCTATTACTTTTTTATATATATATATATACATTCTTAATGTCAATTAGAATTGTACCTTCCTTTCCTTTCCTTACCTGTTGGGAACCTATTAGCCAAGCATATATGTCAATTATTAATTCCCCTTGCTTGTGAAGATTCAGATTGCAGATACCCTATAAGGCTCAGGGTTTGTCGGGTTGACCCGATAAGCCTAATTGGACCCGACCCTCCCCCTATGAGGCTTTATCGGGGTCGGTTCAACTCCCCCTATTAAATCCCCAATCACATAATAATATGCATGATTTTAGGATCCTATATTGTTTCATGTTTTTCGTAACATAGAGATTGAATTTTTACATTACTGTTTTCTAGGATGAATGGAGTTACCGGTTTCCAAACATTGTTGCCAAAGAGCAACTCATAAAAATCTTGTCGCCTGGATCATCAGACGAAAACCCACACACAATTTATAGAGTTATGGACTAATTTTTTATAGATCATTTGTACACACGTCTACAAAGAGATGCAAGCCACTTAAATCTGATAAGTTGGGCAATATTCCAAAAGAAATTTCAGGTCTACAAAGAGATGCAAGCCACTTCACCCATGGTTGCCAACAGGAAGTTCACTGTCCTCAGAACATGTTTACAGATTGATCAAGGCACGTGGGTCATTGCAGAACTTTCACATGTTAGCCCCCCAAATACTTATCGTCGGCTTCCTTCTGGATGCTTAATTGAACGCATAACCGAGACTGTATCAAAGGTTAGTATACGGAATGCACACATACATCGTTTTTACACACAGTCCCATCATGACTCCTCTTATGAACAGGTTACATGGGTGGAACATATGGAAGTTGATGAGCCGCTGCCAAACAGGAGTGGATTCGCATTTGCAGCTGAAAGAATGGTAGCGTGGCTTGAAAGATCATGTGAAAGAGGGTCAGATATGAACGCCACCTGTCGCATTAAAGATCCTGAAGGAAAAGGTACTTACATTTATCATTAATATGATCTAAAGCAGATGCGGGTTTGGATATCTCTGTAGGAATGAAATAATATTTGTGTCAGAAATTTGAAACAAGTTTTGCCTTGTACATAATTAATTTGTTACTAACATGTGATGAATAAGCAAATGCTGTTAGATTAGATGAATGCTCACCAAAAATGTATCTTTGATAAAGTTTGGTCAATATTTCACATTTTTTGATCTCACCCACTCAGTTGGTGTATAAATTTCACTCAAGCACAGTCTAGTTGTGAGAGTTATGTTTTGTTTTGGATTGGATTGCTACTTTCTTAATTTCGCAGCACTGCCACTTTGTGTACCAAAGCTCATTTTACGAGTCATAAGAAGAAATATTTTACTGGTTATTTAGTTTCACCAAAATATTGGTTTAGTCAAAGTGTCTCCTCCTAACTCCACAATTCAATGCGTGAACAGAGGTTCCATGGACTCTAGAGAAGCTATCTTTGATGGGGTTTGGGGAGAGCATGGTGCGTGGCTTGTTTGAGAATGTTGGTCCTAATGAAGACTGTCATTCCACCCTATGGAGATCTGTTACTGGTTCTGAGGACATGAAGGTTTATGCCAGTCTCTATAAGTCCTCTGCCAATTTTGAAGTTGCGGGAGGTGTGGTGACCTTCGGTGTAAGACATTCTCCCGAGCTTGTGCTTGAGACGCTTGGAGATGAACGAACACACCATGAGGTACTTCTATCGATAAACCAACCTCACACACTTACACAAGCTATACGCATACTTACTAAATTTCAATTTTAACTGTCCTGACAGTGGGACGTGCTTGGGGGGCTTACAAAACTGAATACATTCAAAAAATACTCGACTGGCGGTGACACCAGGAACAGCATATCTGCTTCTATGGTAATTAGTTGTTCACTTGATGCAACCCCTCTATCTCTATCTCTATCTCTCTATCTATCTCTATCTCTCTATCTCTGTTGTGGAACAATTCTACCAACTTCCCTGGTTTTTCTCATGCATGCACTTAGAAGTAGGAAGCACTAATAAAGTAGTTTAACCACGTTTCCATGTTCTGCATTAGACTAGGCTGTAGTTTCTGTTTCCTTTTCTATTTAAAGCATTGTAAGTTGTTTTGAAGATTTATCAGATATTTTTGCTTACGAATTGTCTTTCTTCTTTTGTTTCTTGGGGAGAATTAACCACCTCGAATCGGGTTCTATCATTGGGTTTCAGTGTTGATCTCACCATGCATCCCCGAAATGGACACATCAAACGACGATCAACCCCAAGTTTTACAAGACCAAATAAACGCCTTAAAACACAATAAATTTGATTACCCTCATGACACACCTCCTATACAAAACCCCCACCGCCACCCCCACCCACCGACACCATCCAACCACCACCACCACATAAACCAACCCGTACCACCAAAAAATACTACTACCAATTTCGAACGGCTCTAACCCGTTTAGATTGGATCTTCCAAGCTACCAATATACTTTGAGTATTACTCCATTCCTCAACAACCTCAACGTGTTACACTTAGTGTTTTTTTACTTTTTCGGCGACGCGTTAAAGTTGTTAAAAAACATCTTGCAATAAACAACTGCTTGGTACCTGGGCCGAATTTTCAGAGGCAT
This sequence comes from Tanacetum coccineum, assembly GCA_026074375.1. Classification (NCBI taxonomy): domain Eukaryota; kingdom Viridiplantae; phylum Streptophyta; class Magnoliopsida; order Asterales; family Asteraceae; genus Tanacetum; species Tanacetum coccineum. Next base: position 49,948 of record BQNB010024617.1, read on the forward strand.
CTAGACTCAGTTTTGGTCCCTCAAACTTTACGGAAAATTCATCATGGGGCCACCCACTCTTTATAATCTATAAGCAAACCTCCAACTGTCTTTGGCCTACCAAACCGAGTTCGAAAGAATTAGCAATTGTGTCACGGGTCTCCCACCAGAAGCTTTACTAAATTGCTTCCTATCCGGTCTTCGTGCCGATATCCAGGATCGAAAATAAGCCATCCATACACCCTACATAACTCCATAAGCCCTATGGACTTGCCAAACTCAGTGAAGACAAGATTACTTAGCCAAACCAAGTTTACTACCACCGGACCCTCACCAAACCATTCTTCACCATTCCATGTAATCACAGGTACTAACTCCCAATTGAACCCCCAAAATCATCCCCCACTGGTACCTAGCCCTGCATCTACTATAAAACACCCTTACCTTTCAACCCGACTAATCGCCGAAGCACTTCAAAAGCGAGTGCTGAGGGTCTATGTTTTCGTTGGCCCGAAAAGTTCTCACCACAGGCCAAAATGTACACCACCCAGTTTTTGTGGCTAATTGTTGACAACGTGACCAAAGAAAACGATGACATCTTCTCCATGGCCAACGAAACCGAGCACACCATAATGAATCAACCGACACCAAACAACAACCCCCCCATCTTCTTCTTGTCCCTCTCGACGCTGCCGCCCTTCGGCCCTTCCAATCCCCCGGAAGCCGTTACGTGTCACCGGCTACATTCATAAACCAACTGATTTCAAATCCTAACGATTGTGGCGCACCAATATAATTATACAACCCCGAATCGCCCACCTCCTACCCATTACACCCACCGACATTAACTCCGTTTCCGTCATGGTCATGGAAGTGACTCTTCTTTGGAATGCAAGTCCTGTTTTTCAAGGCCACCCCCCTTACGGGAATTCAACAAGACCCGGTTCGTTGTTACCCTTATTTTGTCATCCTGTGCTAAGGGGAGATAATGTCATTCTTGGTGCTTGCATGGTTGAAGCTACCTAGGCCTCAATCCTTGATGACTTCTCAATTGCCCGCAATTTGTCATTATGTTAATGGGTCACCATGCATCATCACAGGGGTCAACATTTTGACAGGCCCATGTTAAACCAAGTACTCTTACTCCCTCATCCGTTAAATACTCTGTGGCCTCCTTAACACCATGATCTTTCACCACTCCCCTCCCCCAACCCACAACACTAATAACCCAATCACATCCAGACCCCACCATCGAAAAACTTCTCACCAAATTCCAACCCCTCTTCGAACCACCACACAGCCTTCCCCCACCACGACCACACGACCATCATATTCCCCTCGCCCCAAACACTAACCCAATCAACATCAAACCCTATCGCTACCCCCATTACCAAAAGGAGATTATGACATCTCTCATCAAAGATATGTTAACCGATGGTGTCATACAACCTAGCCAAAGCCCATACTCATCTCCGGTATTACTAGTGCAAAAGAAAGATGGCACATGGAGGTTTTGTGTCGATTACCGAGCCCTTAACGCCGCCACCATTCGCGACCGATTTCCCATTCCCACAGTAGACGAATTACTCGACGAACTACACGGCTCCAAAATCTTCTCCAAAATCGATCTCCGAGCCGGATACCACCAAATCCGAGTGGCACCAGAAGATATTCACAAAACTGCATTTCGAACCATTGACGGTCACTACGAGTTTCGGGTAATGCCATTCGGCCTTACCAATGCGCCATCAACATTCCAAGCAGCCATGAATGATTTATTTCGGCCAGTTTTACGAAAATTCGTCTTGGTTTTCTTTGATGATATTCTGGTTTACAGTGAATCGCTCTCCACCCATTATGAACACCTCAGTTTCGTCTTCCACACCCTACTCGAAAACCAATACCATGCCAAGGCATCCAAATGCCTATTTGCAGCCACATCCATACCGTTTTTAGGCCACATAATTTCCGCTGATGGCGTCCAGGCCGACCCAGACAAACTGAAGGCTATCAAATCTTGGCCTAACCCAAACTCTTTCACAACCTTACGAGCTTTTTTGGGCCTAACCGGGTACTACCGCAGATTCGTCCCAACCTATGCCCATATTGCCTCACCCTTAACAGACATCCTCAAAAAACCTTCGTTCACATGGAACGCCGCAGCCAACAGTGCCTTCACCAAACTCAAAGACGCCATGACCCACCTCATCACATTAGCGCTGCCCAATTTCTCTGAGCCATTCGATCTTACCACAGACGCATCTGGTGTCGCTATTGGAGCGGTGCTCTCTCAAAACGACAAACCCATCTCCTTCTTCAGCAAGAAATTATGTGACCGGATGCAAGCCGATTCCACATACATCCGCGAATTATATGCGATCACTGAAGCAATAAAAAAATGGCGGCAATATCTACTGGGTCGAAAGTTTCGAGTTTTCACAGATCATCATAGCCTAAAGCACCTTCTCACCCAAACGATACAAACCCCGGAACAACACAAATGGCTCACCAAACTTCTGGGTTATGATTTCGAAGTACACTATAAACCGGGCAAAGAAAACAAAGTCGCGGATGCCCTTAGCAGACCCGACACAGCTACCATCATGGCAATTTCAAGCCCCAGGGCAACATGGCTAGATGAACTCCGTTCGTATTACAAAAACGATCCCGAGGGACAGAAGATGATTGAAGAATTGGAGCAAAACTCACACCAAATACCACAACACACACATCACAATGGCTTGGTCTATGTTCAAGGCCGGCTTTTTATTCCTAACATATCAAATATTCGTTTGCTTATTTTGCAGGAATTCCATGCATCAACATTGGGTGGACACTCTGGTGTCAAGGCCACACTTCAACGCCTACTACCATCTTTTTACTGGCCAACTATTAAAGCCGATGTCACTGACTTCATCAAGAAGTGCTCAGTCTGCCAATCTACAAAGTACCCCACCCACAAGCCATATGGTCTACTACAACCCCTACCAACCCCCTACCAGACGTGGTATGACATAACCATGGATTTTATAACCCACCTTCCACCTTCCAATGGCAAGACTACAATTTGGGTAATCGTTGATCGTCTCTCCAAGTTCGCTCATTTTATAGCCCTACCCACTCACTACACGGCCAACTCCCTTGCCACTATCTTCCTCAAAGATATCTACCGCCTGCATGGCCTACCCAACTCGATCACCTCAGATAGAGACCCGCTCTTTTTAAGCCACTTATGGACCCAACTTTTCAAACAATTGGGTACAAAACTCCGCCACTCAAGTGCTTACCATCCCCAAACCGACGGCCAAACCGAAGTGGTCAACCGATGTTTAGAAGCCTACCTACGAGCTTTCGTTCATGATGAACCCCGAATGTGGAATCGCTATCTTTATCTGGCCGAGTTTTGGTATAACACAAGTTTCCACTCCTCTATTAAAATGACACCATTTCGGGCAATGTACGGACGTGAAGCAGCCACTATTCACGAATATACACCAGGTTCAAACCACACGGCCTCCATCGATGAGTCATTAAGGGAACACCAACGCCTCACCACAATTCTGAAAATAGCTCTCGAACACACTCGCCAACGGATGTCTAAACAGGCCAACAAAAAGAGACTTGATAAACAGTTTCAAGTAGGTGATTTTGTCTATCTACGCCTTCGCAATTATCGTCAGAATTCAGTCGCAGCAAGAGACAATCAAAAGCTCTCCAAACGATTTTTTGGACCCTACCGTGTCTTAGAAAGAATAGGTCCAGTGGCCTACCGGCTAGAACTGCCTATAGCATCCAGGGTGCACCCGGTATTTCACGTGTCGCTCCTTAAAGAAAGCCACTCACAAACCGCCTCCTCCGAGTTTCCAAGCGAATGGCTAAACGATGCACCTTCGTATGATCCACAACCAGAATCAATCTTACGACGACGCCAATCAGGAGATAAACAGGAAATCCTCGTCAAATGGATGAACCACGAACAAGAAGAAGCCACCTGGGAAGATCTCAATGAAATTTCAACTCGTTTTCCTGACTTTATCGGACACGAGGACGCGTCCGTTCTCCAACGGGAGGGTATTGATACGACCCATTCACAGGCAGCCCAACTTCCATCTAGGCCCAAACGGATTCACAAGAAGCCCAGCAGGTTACTTGACTGAAGAAGTCTCCTAGGGTTGTGGAACAATTCTACCAACTTCCCTGGTTTTTCTCATGCATGCACTTAGAAGTAGGAAGCACTAATAAAGTAGTTTAACCACGTTTCCATGTTCTGCATTAGACTAGGCTGTAGTTTCTGTTTCCTTTTCTATTTAAAGCATTGTAAGTTGTTTTGAAGATTTATCAGAAAATTTTGCTCCGAATTGTCTTTCTTCTTCTTGTTTCTTTGGGAGAATTAACCCACCTCGAATCCGGGTTCTATCACAACTCCTACAAAAAATTATTCCAAAAAACTTATTTAGAGAAAAGAAAGGTGGCTGGTGAGTTTTGTTTGTTAAACCAATGTCTAGTTGGTGTAGCACATATTTAATGACACGTTTCTAAATGACTCGTTGTAAGAATTAAAATAAAATACTATTGATTTTTTTTCTTTCTTTTTTTGGAGGACTTAGATACCTATAACAGTGTGGTTACTTTCAGTTGTGAGACTGAAAACCCAATTGTTGTAGGATGAAATGTTTGAATATGTTTGAATTTAGTTAATGATGTTGTTGCTTCGCAATGTTTTGACTTTTTCAAATTTGATGTTGATGTGGTCTCTAGCGTCGGTCACATTTCTTTCTTACATAATTACATATGATTTGATCGATATCTAGTTCTTTTCGGATATTTTTGTTGAGTAAATCGAAAACCAAAAGTAAAGAAACATAACGAAAATCATCAGGCCCACACTCTTTAAAACTAAAGCAAACCCCCCTTCTCTGACTACCAAACCGAGGTCTAAAGAATTGAGCAATTGTGTCACGGGTCCCCCTCCCCCACCAGAAGCTTTACTAAATTGCTATAACCGTCTTCTTGCCGAAAACCGAACGAAATAGCCATCCCATCATCCCAAATCACTCCATCAAGACCTATGGACTTGGCCAAACTAATTTGAAAGAAAGATTCCCTTAGCCAAAACCATCACGTTGCCCTACCACCCACCCGGACCATAACACCAACCAATCTTCACTCCACTTCCAATGTTCACAGTACCTAACACCCCATTGGAACCCCCCCAAAAATCAACCCCACTGTTACCAGCCCCGCCATCACCTAAACCACCCTTACCCTTCACCCGACTATCGCCCGAAGCACTTCAAAAGCGACGAGCTGAGGGTCTATGTTTTCGTTGCCCCGAAAAGTTTCACCCAGGCCACAAATGTAACCCCACCCCTCAGTTTTGTGTTAATTTTGACAACGATGACCAAACCCGACCCCACGTGACAGCTCCTCCCATGCCAACCGAAAACCGAGCACCGAACCACCATAACTGATCAAAACCCGACCCCCAACAACCCACTTTTCCATGTCAGCACGATCGGACGTCTGCCCGGCCTTCAGGCCATCCAATCCCCGCGACCGTACGAGTCACCGGCTACATTCAATAACCAACCTGTTCCAATCCAAATCGATTGTGGGCAGCACCCATAATATGTATACAGACCCCGAATCCGCCAACCTCCTACCCAGGTACACCACCCCCATTACTCCGTTTCCAGTCATGGTCGAAGTGGACAATTCTTGGAATGCAAAAGTCTTTTTTCAAGCCACCCCAACGAGAAATCACAAGAACCCGGTTTCGAGTTCCTTATTTTGTCCATTCCAAGTGGCAAGGAGCTAATGGTCATTTCTTAGGGCTTTGCTGGTTAACTCCTTAGGCCTCATCCTTAGCGACTCTCAATTCCCCCAAATTGTCATTCACTGTTAATGGGTCACCCATGCATCATCACGAGTCACCCATTTGGCCAGCCCCTGTTACACCAAGTACTCATTCACTCCCTCATCCGAAAAAACTATGTGGCCTCCTTACACACCATGATCTATCACCACTCCCCGCCCCCCCCCACAACACCAAAACCCACAACACATCCAGACCCCACCATCGAAAAACTTCTCACCAAATTCCAACCCCTCTTCGAACCACCACACAGCCTTCCCCCACCACGACCACATGACCATCATATTCCCCTCGCCCCAAACACTAACCCAATCAACATCAAACCCTTTCGCTACCCCCATTACCAAAAGGAGATTATGACATCTCTCATCAAAGATATGTTAACCGATGGTGTCATACAACCTAGCCAAAGCCCATACTCCCTATACTCCGGATCTCCGGTATTACAAGAGGCAAAAAGAAAAAATGGGCACATGGAGGTTTTTGTGTCGATTACCGAGCCTTAACCCAGGCCACCATATCGCGACGATTTCCCCATATCCCACAGTATAAGCGAATTACTCGACGAATCACACGCTCCCAAAATCTTCTCCAAAATCGATCTCCGAGTCTTGATACCACCAAATCCGAGTGGCATCCAGAGATATTCACAAAACTGCATTTCGAACCAAATGACGTCACTACGAGTTTACGGGTTAATGCCATTCGGCCTTATACCAATGCGCATCAACCATTCCAGAGCATCCATGAATGATTTATTTCGCCAGTTTTACAACGAAAATTCGTCTTTGGTTTTCTTTGAATGATTTTCTAGGTTTAACAGTGAATCGCTCTCCACCACATTTATGAACACACTCCCCAAAAGTTCCGTCTTCCACACCCTACTCGAAAACCAATACCATGCCAAGGCATCCAAATGCCTATTTGCAGCCACATCCATACCGTTTTTAGGCCACATAATTTCCGCTGATGGCGTCCAGGCCGACCCAGACAAACTTGAATGCTATCAATCCTTGGCCAAACCCCGAAACTCTTTTCACAACCTTACGAGCTTATTTTTGGGCCTAACCGGTACTAACCGCAATTTCGTCCCAACTATGCCCCCATTATTGCCCTCACCCTTAACAGACATACCTCAAAAAACCTTCCGTTCACATGGAACCCGCAGACCAACAGTGCCTTCAACCAAACTCAAAGAACGCCATGACCCCAACTCAACCACAATTAGCCGCTAGCCCATATTTTCTCTGAGCCATTCTCTCCTTACCACAGACGGCATCGGGTGTCGCGTTATTGGAAGCTGGTGCCTCTCTCCAAACGACAAAGCCCCATGCTCCTTCCTCAGCAAGAAATTATGTGACCGGTATGCAAGCCGATTCCACATACATCTGCGAATTATATGCGATCACTGAAGCAATAAAAAAATGGCGGCAATATCTACTGGGTCGAAAGTTTCGAGTTTTCACAGATCATCATAGCCTAAAGCACCTTCTCACCCAAACGATACAAACCCCGGAACAACACAAATGGCTCACCAAACTTCTGGGTTATGATTTCGAAGTACACTATAAACAATGGGCAAAGAAAACAAAGTCGCGGATGCCCCTTAGCAAGACGCCACCACAGCGACCATCAGGGCAAATTCAAGCCCCAGGGCAACAAGGCTAAGATGAACTCCGATCCGATTACAAAAACGTTCCCGAGGGACAATAAATTGAAAGAATTTTGGAGCAAAACTCACACCAAATACCACAACACACACATCACAATGGCTTGGTCTATGTTCAAGGCCGGCTTTTTATTCCTAACATATCAAATATTCGTTTGCTTATTTTGCAGGAATTCCATGCATCAACATTGGGTGGACACTCTGGTGTACAAGGCCACACTTTTCAACGCCTACTACCCATCTTTTTATTACTAGGCCAACTATTAAAAGCCCGATGTCCACTGAATTCATCAAGAAGTGCTCAGTCAGCCAATTACAAATACCACCACCCACAAGCCATATGGTCTACACAAAACCCCTACCAACCCCCTACCAAGACGTGGTATGACATAACCCATGATTTTTATAACCCACCTTCCACCCTTCCAATGGCAAGACTAACAAATTGGGTAATCCCCCGTTGATCGTCTCTCCAAAGTTCACTCATTTTATAGCCCTACCCAACGCACTACAAGTCGGACCAACTCCCTTGGGCCACTATCTTCGCTCAAGGAGATATCTAACCGCCATGCATGGCCGACCCAACACGATCACCTCAGATAAAGACCCCGCTCTTTTTTAAAGACGCACTCTTATGGACCCAACTTTTTCAAACAATTTGACTAAAACTCCAGGTAAACTCCGCCACTCAAGTGCTTACCATCCCCAAAACCGACGGCCAAAAAGCACCGAAGTGGGGTCAACCGAATGTTTAGAAGCCTACCTTACGAGCTTTCGTTCATTGATGAAACCCCGACATGTGGAATCGCTATCTTTTATCTGGGCCGAGTTATTTGGTATAACACAAGTTGCTCTTTCCACTCCTCTATTTAATGACAGCATGTGTCGGCAATGTACGACGTGAAGCACCCACTATTTCCTGGAATATACACCAGAGTCCAAACCAACACCCGTCCCATCCGCTGAGTCAATTAAGGGAACCCAACGCTACCACAATTCAGAAAATATCTCTCCGAACAACACCGCCATACTGTAACATGTCCCTACAACAGCTAACAAAAAGAGAACTTGATAAACAGTTTCAAGTAGGAGATTTTTTATTTATTTCAATCTACCCTTCACAATTATCGTCCAGAATTCAGTCCGCCACGCAAGAGACCAACAAAAGCTCTCCAAATGAGTTTTGGACCCTACCGTTCTTAAAAGAATAGACCAGATGCCTACCGCTAGAACTGGCCTATAGCATCCAGGGTGCACCCGGTAATTTCACGTGTCGCCCTTAAAGATAGCCACTCAAAAAACCCCTCCTCCTAGTTTCCAAGGCGAAATGGCTAAAACGATGCACTTCTATGATCCACACCCAGAATCAATCTCTACGACGACGCCAATCCAGTAGATACACAGGAAAACCTCGTCAAATGGATGAACCACGAACAAAGAAGAAGCCCCCTGGGAAGATTCTTAATGAAATTTCAACTCTTTTTCCTGAATTTATCGAACACTAGGACGCGTTTCCGTTATCTCAACGGGAGGTATTGATACCGACCCATTCACAGGCAGCCCAACTTCCATCTAGGCCCAAACGGATGTTCACACGAAGCCCAGCAGTTACTTGACTGAAGAAGTCTCCTAGGGTATGTGAACAATACTAAATCTACCAACTTTCCCTGGTTTTTTCTCATGCATGCACTTAGAAGTAGAAGCACTAAATTAAAGTAGTTTTAACCACGTTTCATGTTCTGATATTAGACTAGGCTGTAGTTTCTTGTTCCCTTTCTATTTAAAGCATTTGTAATTTTGTTTTGAAATTTATCAGAAAATTTTTGGCTGCCGAATTGTCTTTTCTTCCTTCTTGTTTATGTCTTTGGGAGAATTAACGCACCTCGAATTCCGGGTTTCTATCAGGCGGTGACACCAGGAATAAGATATCTGCTTCCTATGGAAAATTAAGTTGTTCACAAAAAGTTGATGCCACCCCTCTAGACTCCCTATCCTCTATCTCTCTATCTATCTCTATCTCTTTAACTCTCTATCTCTAACTCCCCCCTTTATAAAATTAATGATGTGTAACAGATTGACGTTCCGACTAGTGAGGATTTTAATCAAAAAAAGTGAAATGTCAACCGGTCAGGATCACTAGTGTTGGTTGGTCCACTGACCTCAATGAAAAGATTTTTTTGATGTCATGAGCCATGGCCGAGGTATCTTCAGAAGGATTCCCACGTTGATATCAGATTTTTTCCATTACCACCAATGGGCACCACAGCCTCTGACCCAATACATGTGGTTCCGTGTTATACTACGTATTACGGAATTGGTTATGGCCACCAGCCAATGCCAGGAAAAAAGGCTGCAGACATTGAGTCCAATCACTTTGCAATAAAATCTACTTGTAGGGATAGTTAAGCAGGCAAAAAAATTGGAGCAACATCAACCTCCTTCCCTCCTGGAGGTATGTTATCGTGTCAGTTGATTAAAGTTATAATTTCCAAATAATTTTTTGCTCACTGTCGCAAAAAATGGTTGTATTTAATATAATACACAGCAACACCGTTGTCTATAATCTAAGTCTTATGAGATTATAAATTTTGGATATGAATCAGCTAATCCCTTGTTCTATTTTCTTGATTTCATTTTTTGTTAACATTGTTTTCTAATCTATCTTTTCATATGAACATTATCAGGAGATTGGCCAACTGAGAAGCAGCTCATGCAAGACGAGTTACGAATGCTTAAATTGGACCTAAATATCTATCAACTATATATTATGTTCCAGTTAAATGATATGAGTTGCTCAGATTAATGCTCATACTAGCTTTTGATATTAAACTTATGTGGTCTATGAACGAGGTTATATTTATAAGTTTCGTTTGAATGTTAAGTTTGTATTCACGTTGATTACTTGTCTTCTACCGCTCTGCTATATATATGTGGAATTGCAGTTTGATACATTGCATAACCACCCATTCGTACCTTAATTGGTCCTTTAACCCAAATGTCGAAGTTGTCTTTTTTAGTATACGTATAGGCTATAGTTTATT